>KV458859.1:0-48912 GCA_001662605.1 Pseudogymnoascus sp. 05NY08
AAGGGGAAGGGGAAGGGGAAGGGGGTGCTTACGCTTTCGGCACATGGTGAGGGGTGGGTAGCTGTCGGGGTCGATCATTTTGAGGTTATTGCAGCTTGAGACTTCGCAGTTATCTGGGGCTTGTTAATAGAGAATTTGAATGGGTTTAGAGGGTACATACGTGCGCGGCAGTATCCATATGTTTGATTGCGGCCACTGAGATGGCAATTCGGTTTTCGGCATTCATCTAAGAGATGTCAGTTCTTATCCCCACTGTGGTTCAGTATGGGGATTGTTGGGGACTTACGGATGGGACAATAGCGGGTGAGCACGACGTTGTCTCTTTCCAAATATAGTGTTCGCGGGTTACGGCACATGTCGAGTTCACAGATATCTGGGGGTGTCAGATGGGGGTTGGGTAGCTGGTGAGAGAGGGGAGGCTTACGGTCACTGCAGTAGAAGTGGTCACCAATACAACGTTTGGTGCAGTCGCCCATGGGGCAGGTGTCTATGTACGTTAGAGTCAATACCGTGACTGGCAATAGGGAGACATACGCAAGCTGCAAAACTCAGAGCCGGGCTTTTTGTCTCTTGTGCATTGAGAGCTCGTGCATGTCGTGTCTGTGAAGGTGGTTAGGATTCCGTGGCCGTTCAGGGGGTTAGAGGATGAGAGGCATACGGCGTGAGCAGAATGGCTGGTATTCTCCGTCTTTTCGGATTCGGTTGCTTGGGCAGCTACTGTGCGCGCATTTCATGTCTGTTCATATGTGAGACTCGGTTTTATCTTTGCAAATGACGGGGTTCACTCACGACGAGCACATAGCTTCTCGTCGCCGTCTACGATAACCTTGCAGCCTTCTTTTACGCACGTGTCTAGTTTTTGTTAGTACCAGTGTGCTGAAGCATAAGCTCGTACATACGTGTGGTGCAGTGGAGTTGCCATGATGGGTGACTTCGTTCGCAGGTTTCTCTGACGCATTTGTCTGTAGAATGTGAGACTACTGGTTGTAGATGGCGTTGGCTGGAGCTTACGCTTTGGGCAGTAAATGAAGTGCTTCCCCTTCAGGACGTTGTATTTTCTGGGAGCATAGCATCCGTCTGCATCGCATTGATCTGGGGATTCGTTATTATAATGCTCTTGTGATAGGCTCTCACGTGTGTCTACTCACGATGCGCGCAGCAGTCCCACCATCCGCCATTTGGAGATTCTACTCGTTGCTCAGAGCAACCAGTAACTGTGCATTGGTAGTCTAGGCTGGGTGAGCATTTATCAATTTGGGGCGGTTAGGAGCCATGGATTGCAAAGAACAGCTTGGGGTTGGCTTCTCCAATCAATCGAACATGGTGCCTGAGGAGTCGTGGCACTCACGGACTACACATCTTGTCACTCCGCTTTTTATCACTTTGTTGAAGCATGGAGCTTCGCCTTGGAAGCCGATACAGGTATCTTGGAGCAGAATGAACGTCAGCGTGGCACTGGGGAATAAATATGTACATGCATATCTGGAGGTTTAATTTACAAAGGCGACGTACGAATATCACAGAAATCCGAGCGCCGTGGCATCAGCACGGTCCCCATATTCTTCAAGGTGCCCAACTTCCAACAGCCTTCCCCAAAGGCACATCGTTGAATGATCCCGCTCATCCTCCGATGCTGCTTCCCGCCGGCGATGAAGTCGGTGAGGAAGCCGTCCTTGGGATTCAAATCAGGTGCGGAGCTGCGAAAGGAACCCACTGTGCGTATTTGCAGAGCATAAACACGATGTCGGTCTCATGAGCGTCATACGCTCGTCTCTTAAGACTTTTTAAACATGTGGAACTGTGGCTGAGAGCTGAGCGCAAGGCTAGGCTACAGTTCAGCTGCCGGGCGCGGCTCCTCGCAGGGCGTTATTGATTGGGCGCGCTTGCATCTGTGAGTGCTCAGGATTGGGATTTATGCAGGCGCAGCGATTGGCTGGTGGGTGGAAAACTCGGTGAGGAAATGGGGGGCAAGACGTGCATGAGCATGGACACAGACAGAGCTTTGAGCATGAAGTTTTGTTGGGGATTGGTATGCCGTGTAGCCTCTCTGCCCGTGGTATGGTTAGTCTTGAGTGGAGTGTACTCGAGTATGTCTGAGTAGCTGCATCAGAAATGCAACGAGTAACTTACCAGCACTGGAGAGTATTCAGCAGCGTGTTCTCATCGTTGGCCGAGTGCGCACACGCGCGCATGTTGTGAATGTCATTGTTACAAGGCTGAGTAACTGGGAAGGTGAGGCTGTGCAGGAGTGGTGCAGCATGGATGATCACAGACAAAGATGTAGATGCAAGGAAAGAAAGTGAAGGAAAGAGAAGAGAGTCAGGACAGTGCAGCACAGCATATACAGTCATACTGCACATACGTAGGTACAGTATAGTATAGTATAGCACAACATGAGCACATGGGCTGAGGAAGACCTACATTTGGATAATATGAAGCTGGAGATGAGGATGAGAAGAGAAAGAGTTACAGTGGTGGTCTCCAGTGGTCTCCAGTGTGACATAAACCCCTACAACCCCTACAGCCCCTACAGACACTCAGCCAGACCACACCCCTTGACACTATCCCTAATACAATTTAGCGCCTTGTCACCTCATCCATTGCCACCGAAATCGGGCCAGCAATGCTCAAAATTGGTCGTTCTTGGCAGAAAATACGGTGGCAAACTGACCCCAACTGGCACAAACCGACAAAACTTGGCTTATCGCTATCTGTCCCGCCCCCCGTGGCGGGGTACGCCGGAACCATACGGTGAAGGGAATAACCAATTTAGTCCCCAATTGACCAATTAATGAATTTAAATTCCATGTATTTATTTTGATTTTTGACTCATATAGACTATTAAATACCGCATCGCACCCTTTCGGTCCCCTTCCCCATATTCTGAACATCTCCAGATCCTCATCTTATCTTGAGATCTCCCCATTCTTCAACAAAACTATGGCTCCCAGCGCTGTCCATTTCACAGGCGATGTCCAGTCCAAGCTGGCCACCGCCGCCAATGCGAACGCGGCTTCACAAGAAAAAGCAAATATCGCCAGCCACACCCCCTCGCAGCGCTACCTAAGCACTCGAGGCGGGGAATACAGCGTACGCCACCAATTAACGTCTCTGATAAATTGATTAACAAGTGGCTGATGACTCTCTCTACAGCTCTCCTTTGAAGATGTCGTCCTCAAGGGCCTCGCATCCGACGGTGGCCTCTTCATTCCAGAGGAGATCCCCTCTTTACCCGCCGACTGGGAGTCCGCCTGGAGCGACCTCTCCTTCGCCGACCTCGCCCACGCCATCCTCTCGCTCTACATCTCGCCCTCTGAGATCCCCTCCGCCGACCTGAAGGAGATCATCGATCGCAGTTACTCCACCTTCCGCGCCCCAGAGACCACCCCGCTCGTCCCGCTCGACCAGGAGAAGAAACTGTACCTGCTGGAATTATTCCACGGCCCGACGTGGGCGTTTAAGGATGTTGCGCTGCAATTACTCGGAAACCTCTTTGAGTACTTCCTCGTGAGGCGCAATGAGGGCAAGACTGGAAAGGACAGGCATCATCTCACTGTCGTTGGTGCGACAAGTGGCGACACCGGATCCGCTGCCATCTACGGTCTGCGCGGCAAGAAGGATGTCTCTGTTTTCATCCTTCACCCCAAGGGGCGCGTCAGCCCAGTCCAGGAGGCCCAGATGACCACCGTCCTGGATGCCAACGTACACAACCTCGCCGTTGAAGGCACCTTTGACGACTGTCAAGTATGTCTCACCCACCCACCATTACCCCTCCTCAACCCCAGCACACCCCACTAACCCAACCCCCAGGACACCGTCAAGGCCCTCTTCGCCGACCCCATCACCAACGCCAGCCAAAAGCTCGGCGCCGTCAACTCCATCAACTGGGCGCGCATCCTCGCCCAAACAACCTACTACTTCGCCTCCTACTTCGCCCTCCAAAAGCGCCTCCCCGCGTCCGCAAAGCCGCGCTTCGTCGTCCCCACCGGCAACTTTGGCGATATCCTGGCTGGCTACTTCGCCAAGCGCATGGGTCTCCCCGTTGACAAGCTTGTGTGCGCAACTAACGAGAATGACATCCTCGATCGCTTCTGGCGCACTGGAACCTACGAGAAGAACCCTTCTCACTCCCCCTCCGCGGCTGAAGGACTCGCTGTTGACGGCGCGAAGGCGCATACCGATGGTGTTCGCGAGACCCTGAGCCCGGCGATGGATATCCTCGTCTCCTCCAACTTCGAGCGTCTCCTTTGGTTCCTCGCGTACGAGTACGCCTCCGGCGCCGGCATGGACGATGAGTGGACCAAGCAGCAGGCTGGCCAGGAAGTCGCGGCGTGGCACACCCAGCTCAAGTCGGCTGGCGGCTTCTCCGTCAACGCTGATATCCTCAAGTTCGCCCAGCGCGACTTCGACAGCGAGCGCGTGACTGATGCCCAGACCACCTCCACCATCGCGGATTTCTTCGATAGCGCGAAATACGTCCTCGACCCGCATTCCGCAGTCGGCATCGCAGCGTCGCTGCGCAGCATGTCCCGCGCAGAAGGCGTACCGCACATCTCCCTCGCTACCGCGCATCCGGCCAAGTTCGCCGGAGCAGTAGAGGTCGCTCTCAAGGACAAAGAGTTCGATTTCTCCAGCGTGCTGCCGGAGGAGTTTGTGGGTCTCCAGGAGAAGGAGAGGAGAGTTACGGATGTACCCGCTGGTGCCGGGTGGGAGGGTGTGAGGGAGATTGTGGTGAAGCAGGTTGAGGAGGAGTTGAGGGGGGAGAGGGCGTAGAATTTTGTGGGAAAGAGGGGGTTATAGAGAGAGAGGTTACATATATATGCTTGCTAGAGCGGAGGATGAGGGGATACAGAGACAGGCAGTCTGCGGGACTATAAACTACACACACACAAACACACACATACCGAGATTTATGGGGGTATCTAAAGTAGCTGCTCGGTCTACGTCAGATAATGGCGCAATTTTGAAACTTTGGGTAGAATATTTGCTTGCGTAGGTCTTATCATCCATGTGGCTCTTCACTTCGCACTGGAGACGGGAATGGCGAGGAGAGTGGCTGGACATGGAATTGGCAAGGAGGGTAGCTGAACATGGAATTGGCAAGGAGGATGACTGAACATTGGATAGGCATCATTTTTGGTGGCTAACTCGGACATACAGTACGGTGTATATATGACAGACATATAGACCATAGAAGCTTGGAATGGCAATACTTTTCAGGCGCAACATAATACACATAACTGCTGCCAAACATCAATCAACCCAAACTCACCACCCCCATGAGCCCCAAATTGGAAAAATATTTTTATTTCTGTGCTACTCTTACACAATGAATGCTGACCTCTTCAATCCGACAATTATAATCCCCCCATACACCCCCTTATTATCATGCCGAAAAGCGCCCATTAACTTCTTCCTCCACTATACCACTGTTCAGAATACCCCCTCGCCCATTCACTACCACACCATATATATATATTCTTACTCCCCATGACTCCAGTACACCACGAACTAAAAGCAAATATTAAGCGCGAAAAGAAAATACAGAAACCCAACCGCCAGACTCTCTCCTTCGTACCACAAGTAATGTATGTTATGCCAGTAAATCCTGAACAGAACGCCCTCGATAAAAGAGAAACATCCACCGTAGGAATGGTATTCAAAGCCACGTCACAATGTCCCAAGTAGAATTGTAGCGAAGGCGTATTCATGCTGGTGGAATGTCGTATGAGTTGTGAACCGCAATGACCGATACAAGCACCCCTCAAAGAAAATCCGGAAGACAAGAACCTTGGATATGTATGTATGGAAACATATAACTTCCTTCCCCAACAACTCGTATGGCAACTGACGATACAGAAATCCGGAAATTCTGATAAGGCAGTTACATAGTTACATTAGAATTACCAGCCCGAATTGGCAACAGACCCAACTCCATTAGCTGCAGTTTTCCAATCTGGCTCAGCGTTGCCCTGGCGTTCCTCGTTTTGACGGTTAACTTTGGCTAGAAATTCTGCGGCAGTGTACCCGCCCACTGATGCGGACCCGGCCCTGGATGGCGGCCGATTTTCATGTCGAACCGAAAGACCAGAAGCAGAACGTACAGCCTTGGCGGTGGGGGCATCAAATGTGAATGATGAGCTTGGCCTTGGCCCTGGAGCCAGCGAGGGAATTGCAGTCCCGCCATAGTTCGGAAGACATCCTACAGCATGAGTCGATGACAACCCGGAAAGTGGTGAAGAAACAGCTGGGCTATTCTTCAGCATCCCGAGTAGAAACGCCGACGTAGTTGCGCTATAGGGCTTGTTGAATTTCGCCGCCACTTTCGAGGCATGCTGTGGGGGAGAGCACACGCTCTTAGAAGCACCCCATGAGTCCACAGATACCACATCATCATTGTCGTCGTGCAGGGCATTGTTCTTGTCTGGCGAAGTTCTACCACCCACGACTGCCTCTGTTCGAAGAACTAGAGCTTGTGATTCCTCGCCCAATCCCTGTTCCTTGGACGTGGCACTGCTATCCTTTGATTTCCGAATGATCGTTGATGCCTCGCTGTAGCGACCTTGGCCGACTGGAAGAGCAGATCCCTTCTGTGGGGATGGCGGATAAAAGTCTTGGCCGTCAAATTTTGGTAGGCCCTTGAGGGATTCCTTACTGGCATTGCCCCAGTACAAGTGTCGAGCACGAACTTCTTCGGGAGTGAGAGGTCTCGTATACATGAGTTCGTGGGATCGAGCCTCTTTCCACGGTACTCCAGGCGGAGGAAATCCCATCAAATACGGCATGCCCGGGGTATGATGAGAAGCTGACGCCAAAGTACGAGTATCGGCAGGCGCTGGGGTAGACCCATTGCCCTGGGGTTGTCCTACTGGCATCAAATGGCGTCCTTCGTAGCTCTGGGTTTCGAGGGCTTCCGGGGTAGGTGCCTTTTCAACTAATGTGGTGTTTGACGACATAGGATGGTTGTCCCCACCCTTTGGCCCAGCCCATGCATTACCCGTGCCTTTCAGGCGGCTTTCTATATCTTGGCCATGTTCTGCTGGGGTACCAATGGTTTCGTGCAGTATAATACTGTTGTTTTCGCCCACATCTTTCGCTGGTTGCTGAACAACAGATGGTTGCACAACAGGAGCCTGCGAATCTTGCTGAGACCTAGGTTTGAAAGGGGCTGCCTTTGCCGCAGAGAGGCTCAAGCGCGTTCGGCTCGGCTGAGCAGATTTCGTGACCGAAGCTTTGGAAGCTGGTACATGATTGGGATGATGAAATGGCTCGGATCGATTTATCACCCTCGATGTCGCATGTTGGTGGACAGGCCCTTGATCATATACTCCATCGAAACTTCTCGAGTGGTAAACTGGGGCAGCAACCCAGCTTGGGATGAGTGGTGCCAGAGACCGAGGATGAGCTCCTGGAAAAGAGTGATTGAAATCCTCTGAAGGCAGTAGGGCCAAGCTTGCTTCAAGAGTTTGGATCTGGCTCTCAACATAGAAACGTTGCTTCTTGACATGGATTTCATCGATTTGGTGCTTATTGTGATCCAATTGATGATTGAACTTCTTGATCTCATCTTGGAGTGACTTTATCTTTTGCTTCACGTACCCTGGCGGGTTATATGGAGGGTGATCAAGACCCGGTAGAGGCGGCATGGTCACTGGCCTATTATTGCTGCGATCACCGGCCTTCAACTGAGAAATGGACGGTGCAATGCCTCCAAAACCAACGAGTGGATTGTTATAGGGAATTTGTTGTGCCTGGCCCAAAGAAGGTTCTGTGGGGTTGAATAAGCCGTGAGGAAGCGGCATTTGAGGGTACTGGGAAGGCTGTAGATTCTGCAGAGGAATCGTATTCCTAAGCATGTTGAATGGGATCACGGGAACGCCGTGGGGGATTTGAAAGTCTGATGGGAGAGGGTAAACCATCTGCCCATTAACCATGAACGGCTTTGTCATATCGAACTGGCCTGGCGGAGAGAGCTTGATGGGATGAGGGCCAGCCGAGTTGTTTTGGTCCGAGACATTTGGATGAGTTGGGGCAGGTGCTGGAACCTGCGACTCAGTAATTGTCGATGGCTGTGACGTGCCGGTGTTTGATGGTTTCTCTAAAGAGTGAGAGGGTGGAGCAGTAGAAATGTTCGCATTGGTGGTTGGGTTATTGATAGGCAACTGGTTCGGGTCGGAAGGTCTCAATGCTGCGCCTTCTTGCCAGTTTGCATCTCCGGTTCCTGTAGCAGCCTTCTTGTCGTGCTTTGCCTCAAAGAAGAATTTGTCGCGGTTCCAGACGAATACCGGCTGTGGAGGGGCTCGGATATTTGGAACGATTCTGCCGCCAGCCGTCACTCGAACGTGCGTTGGCGAAACAACGGCACGGTAAAAATTTTGGAAGTTTTCGGCCTTCTGCGCATGGTATCCGGATGGTGCGGACAGAGGCTGGCTCGATCTGTCAGAGTCATCACGACGCTTGAACTGCCATTGAGTTTCTTTGAGGGAGTGGCGGATTGGATGGCCACGGTACACAATCTCTTCCTCATCAGACTCTAAAGAGACCTTGTGTCTATGAAGACGACTGTTCTCAGAGCCACCAGCATCGTCTCTGTTTTTGAAGTTTGGGACACGTCGCAAAACCCTTGTAGGGCATGACTTGAGGCCAGGACCAGACATTATTTGTGATGGCAATCGTAGCAAATCTGGGGAAAGGACGTGTTAGTGAATTTGTGGACGGCCAGTAGGTAGGTAATGAACGGGCGTGAACACTTACCAGCACTGGTATTATTCATCTTTGTGACGTCGCAAATGATTACAGGTAATTGGTCTCGCAAGAAGAGCAAATTTTCCCTCGAGTAGCGCAGCTCTTTTAAACTCTGGCCGCTGGAGCGACTGGATTCAGTGGCTGACATTGATAGGGGTTCGATCTTGAGCATCCAGCAGGTTTGAATGAAAGGGTATCAACAAGTTTAAATTTTGGGAGAAGAGGATCTTGGTGGTGAAGGGGTGAATTAAGGAAGAAGGGAAAGCAAGGAGATGCGACGAAGATAGTTTGTTGTTGTGCAGAAAGGTGCGAATTAAGATGGTTGTTGTGGGGGAAAGCGCGGCGGAGGGCAAGAAGGGGGTTGTATGCGACAACAAAGGCAGAGGCAGAGGCAGAGGGAGCATAGAAGCGGCAAAGAAGGTGCAACTCCCGCCAACAATTTAAAACAATTTAAATACTGCACAGTACTTCCTGCACACAAAACATTTAAATAACATATATTAAAAGCTTAAAGATATACGCGCCGGAAGATATGCCATATGATCCTCACGATACATGTTCCAACGTTTCAACCTACAGCCGTACGGATCATGTAATGATCCGTCTATATAGAGGCCAGAAAGAGGGCACAGCAATAATAGAATCTCACATGGCGAGATCTGATATTGGCCTGCCTGGGAAGCATAACTTGAGAGAGAGACAGCAGCTAAAAATTCACTTATCTTGAATCCTATTCTCTACGAAATGAGCCCCCTACAGCATATGCCTCCTCTGCTTCCTACTGAGTGCTGCTATGCATCTCGAGCCTCAACAGACCTCTGGTAGCTCCATACATACATCCCCATATATCAAAGAAAATAATAAACTCCTTCCCAAGTTTATATCTGATCTTGCTTCTATGTTGACGTCGACACTAACTCCTATGTTGTCGTCCCCAAAATCCATATCCATTGCTTACCTAATCTCTGATAACCACTGCGATAAGTCGGCTCAAACCACATTTGTACATCACGTGATCACGCGTGTTTACTCGGGTCTCTTATATATTCCCTGGCTGGTTACCTCCTTCCTTCTTCAACCCACTTGCAACTCATCGCCAATTTCAATGCGCCCGACATGTTGCCATGGCCAATATGATTCATTTAGATTCTCACCAGGAATACTCGACCGGCAGAGGACTCAATTTCTCAACTACAGGACCCAATCCATGGCAGCTCGTTGTTCGCGGCCTAGATCATCATCATCGCACAGGACTGGCAACTTCTCTCAACTTCTGTATGAAGAGGTCACAAAATAGCAACGCGCCTTCTCCACAGTCATCCGGTACTCATTTTCCGAAAGGAATGCCTCTGGCCTCTTCTCCAGTCCAGCAACCTCTCGTGGCGTCGCATCCTCGAGCTCCACGCGAGTCTCACTATGAGCATGCCGCGATCGGTTCCGCGTCTGGTTGCAGCCCCCCCGGTGGGCGGGCAACATGGATTGGAGTTGGGAATGGGTATTGGAACTTAACCCTAAGTAATCGTTGGTTTTTCCAAGTTTTGCAGATATGTTGCTCGGCTTGTTTACTACGTCTCTTGGTACGAAACTTGTTAAGCTGAAAAGTGGCGCAATGGAAGATCAAGGGGCCGAAACCCAAGCTGGGGAGCCTAGAGTCTTTGGACACAAAAGAGATGTTTCTATGAGCCATTCTGGTAATACCCTCCGCGAGGGAGCTCGTCAGGCTCATCTGCTGGGCGTTATACTCTGATCAAGTCCCGACTGTTTCTTTGGTGCTCAAGTCATTGGTACGGTGGGATATACGTGTTGGTTACATATATGCAACTCTCCATGTGGAGGTTGTATTCGGGTGCTTTCAACTGGACTGATTTCGATGAGAGTCATTGACAACCTTCTGCCTATCAACTCTATTGGCATTCCTCAACCGAAGGGTCTCGGTAGAGCTCAAATACATTTCCTACATACATACTGCCTTCTACACCATCTCCTTGGCTATGCTCTCATTCTTGCCTCGATCCAACTCGTGGGAATTGTCAGAATCTGGCAGAGCGAGGTTTCGATGGCTTCAAACAGAGAGCTTCCAGCCTTGAATGGCCTGGTTTCGTTCTGCCAGTTAGCAGGATTTCATGTCTCCATACAGAGATGGTGCAGAAGGTGGTACTTGGTTTCACCAACAAATGGCTGTATTTGTTTGGCTCCTGCATTGCCCCAATCTCGACGTTGTTGCAATGACTTCAGGGATGGCAGATTGCGAATTCGGTTCAGGGAAGCATTCCATATGTTCCTTTTGACTACTTTGTCAATCACTGTATCCACCCCATCGTACCTTGACGAACATTAATAAGCCCAAGAAACCTCTGCCAAGGCAACAGCCACAGGCGTTGTTGATGCTTGCATCATAGTCACGATCAGCTGCATCAACCTTCTCCTCATGGCCCCGTCCATGAGATGACTGGAGGGCGCCAACACAACGTCAGTTCCTTCTTGGAATTGGCCACTGCCCGGCCAGTTGCCCTCAAAGCTTCTGTTTGTGTCTTCACGGTTTTTGTTGATGTCTTTTGTCCGTTTGTGCCCGCTTGTTTATACAAGCGAGGAATCGAAAAACTTATCTCTGAGGGCATTGCTTACAAACAGAGAGAAGTTTGCTGGTTCTCCGCGCGATGATGATCTGGACCCGAGCTTCGAATTGCCGTGGACCGGTTGCCTGTCGGAGTTGTGCGCCTCTTCCGGGAAAACAGTATTTTGAAGGAGGTCTACGGGAGCATATTCGCCAGGGTGCATGCCAGGGGTGAAATTGGTGTAGTTGCGGTGGCGAGTCCACTCCTCTTGCTCACACGACTGACTTTGCCCTCCGGTGCGTCTCTAGTTAAAGAACGGCCCGAAACCGCTTGTGTGGGACCCATCTCGAGTTGGAGTCAAGGCTTAGTGCCTGTCCACACTTGTGGGGAAGGGTTTAGTTTAGATGCTAGTGATGTTTCCTTTCGAGGCCTTGGGATGCTGTGATGAGTCAGGATGGACTCTTGAAAGCGGTACCTTTAATAAAGGTATCGCTCCCTTTTTTTTCGATAAGTCTCCCTTTCCCAATATGTACTTTCAGATCGCTAACACTCATTCCTGCCAGCAAGCACCACCACGCCGAGGCACTCCAGGCCCATAATACGAAGCCCATAGTGAAGTTAGGAGCCTATAATGACTATATTATTCTATTTAATTTTGTTCTAGATTTTGACTGTTGCCATTGCCCTTATGCGATGGCCGTACTTGAAAATAGCAAATGGCACTGGCACGAGGGCAACCGCAATAAATGCCAAAAGAGAGTTGCCCCATCCAAGTCCCAATGTAGCATACATATCCTCGCCAGCCAGCGGCAAAAACGCCCCTCCAAGAGACCTCAGAACCATATTCGCGGCTAGAGCCGATGCCGAATAGATGTCGAATGTGTCGACAATATAGTTCAATATGGATTGCTAGGGTGATAATTAGTAGGGACTTATAACGTGCATTTTCGGTGTACTTACAAATACCATGACCAGCGCATGGCCAAAGATTCCAGTGCCAATTATCGGCACAATCCAGTGTACTTGCTTCTCAGCTGCCCAGCCGTACATGAATAGTCCGATGGGCATTAAAATAGCCCCATAGCACATAAGCGGGGCACGATGCTCAGGCTGAGGTCCCGTTGCTTTGGACAGCCGGTCCAAGATTCTATCACTCGTGAAGTAATAAAGGATTGCTCCCAACAAGGAACCAATACCACAGCCCAGAAACGACAATCCTACAGTCCCTGGGGAGAAACCGTACTGGTCCCTAAAGACGATCGCGAATGTCGTGAAGAGGATGTATAGGTACCCATAGCCAACCGCGAGGTATATCGACAGAATGAGCACTATCGGATTGACAAGCATGCGTAGTGGCCTCACCAGCGAGCGTCGAAGATAGGCACTAGCCTTCATACCCGTGTGATACTGCGAGCGGAACTTGTACTTTGGATAATCCTTCTGCATGCGCGTAGTCTTGCGCCCAAGCAGCGTCGGCGCGAACGTCTCCCGCATAACGGCAAAGGTGAGCACCGTGATGCAGCCAGAGAGGATAGTGAGAATCCAGAAGATCCAGCGCCAGCCCAGAGCTTGGACTGCGAATCCGCCGCCTACAGGCCCTACTACAGGGCCGAGGACGGGTCCCATGGAGAAGAGAACCATAGCCTTCCCGCGGTGGTGGACGGGGATCACATCAGCGATTGTGCCTCCCCCGATGGCCAACGCAGCGGCTCCCGCACATCCAGCGAGGAAGCGGAAGCCGATGAGCATGTTCAAGGACCTTGACTCGGCGCAGGCAATGGTGCAGAGGAAGAAGAGGACGTTGGAGCAGTGGTAGATGGGGAGGCGGCCGTAGAGCTCTGAGAGGGGGGAGCAGACGACGGGGCCGATGACGAAGCCGAGGATGAAGACGGAGACGACGAAGGCGGAGAGGAGGGGCGATTCGACGCCGAATTCTTTCATGAGGGTTGGGACGCTGGGGGCGAACATGGAGGAGGCTAGAGGGCTGTGGAGGGGTTTGTTAGATATGGTGGATATGGGGGAGTTTTGGGGGCATGGGAAGGGCCTACGTGACGAAGGTGATGAGACTGACGTTGGCTACTGTGAGCCATCTTCGAGAAACTGAGAAGTTGAGCGGGTTGGCCTTGTCGTCTGGGCCATCCCAACTGACGATGTAAACCCCCGGAGCCTCAACGTCAGCAGTTAGACCTGGGACGGCGAGGATGGCCTCGCGAGTGGGCGCCGGTAGCAGGTCATCCTTGCCATGGAGGCTCGGAATGCTGTCTCTACACTCGGCGGAGGCTTCTAAGTCCTTCTCATCGAGGATGATGGATGCCTGTGTGGAAGGGACAGAGGTGGTCATGGCAGTGATTCAACCCATGGAAAGCATTAAACAACAAGCAGCAGCAACAGTAGCACGGACAAGCAAGGTCACTATAGAAAATAAAGAACTGAATAAAATCACCGCGGCCCAAGAATAGTCGCCGTGGGGCGGGACTGGGCGCCTTTAAGGCTGGGCTCCCCATGGATGGGTCATCCATCTCGCTCTAAAGTCAGCTAACGTTGCAGAAACCCAGACGAGCTGGGCCGCGCTCAGGTTCTGACGGGGCCCCGATCACAATCGCCTGCCATGACTCCCCTCCCCATAGTGAAAAAAGCATGGAGCCCCCGCGAAGGGCGCCAATGGTGGATTTACTCCAATCGGCAGCTCGATTTTTTTCGCAGGCGTGGAGTACAGACGTGCGCTATGGAGCGCTATGCTGGTTGTAGGGTGGGGAGCTTCCGATCCTGTGTGCCGCACTCCCGTAGCGTGCGTCCTCCCTCGTGGTGGCTTGGGATTTGGGGTCGGGGAGTCGGGGGTTGCGGGGGGGAGGATGGGGAACTCTGGGGTTAAAAGCTGGTCATCACCCCATCACCCACACGGGTCATCCACATATATCCGTATGCAGTGTTCCCCTCCCTCTTCTGCCCTCCTCTCCCCTCTTTTTCATTCGGAGTTTGGGGTTGGTGGTGAGAAGACCGATGCTCGGACCGAGACGAGGCAAGAGGGCGGATCTAGATCCGCTCTTAGGGTGTTTAAGCCGGGGACTCCATGGAGACTCCATGGGCCCCGGTGGACATGGAAAGTACCAAGAGTCTTCTAGGGCATCGATGGAACGATGTTGTCTAGCCATATAGGCTGGTGAGGGTCGAGATATATATAATATAATATACCCGGGGATGGAATGGAGAGCGGAGGCCGCGACAGAACCACATGTTGGTCGTTCGTTATCTGATGAACAGTTAGTAAGGAACTGCCGTGAAAGAACCCTACCTACTTGCATAATACACAGCTCTTCACGCCATGCCCCGCGCATTTCCCATCATCTTCCGAATAGCGGTAAGGCGACTTGGTAGACAATTCCTAGATTACCAATCACCGGAGTAGGGCTTGATCCTGTAGATCACTGGTGAAGAGTAGACCACTGGTAACTTTTTCTGTTGGCAAGAAATATATCCAGAGCCCAAATAGAAGACACCAATGTAATAAACTCGTCATTCCTTACTCGTACAGAGGTGACATTCGAGTAAATCCACTACGTACGAGTCAGTTTAAGTAAGTATATATAACTTTCCGTGACACAGTAGCCCGTAATACAACATGCGTACCATCGCCATAACTCCTCCCATCCATCCCAATGTCTCACCTGCGAAAGAATATATTTGAAAGATTGGCAGTTCTACCCCCTCTATAACTTCAATTTCGCGACCTCATTACAATCAAATGCGTCGATAGTTTAAGGGTAGAATGTGAGCTTCCCAGTCTAGAAATAGCTGGGGTCTGCGGTAACGTGGACTTCAAACCCTGTTTGCTCACGGTCCGGGTTCGAGTCCCGGTCGACGCACTAAATTATCTTTTTGTCGTTTTTGGCTGTTTATACTTTTGCTTAATTGATTGGAGACTAATGTTTTTCAAGGCGATGTATGAATCGGATGATGGTTTATGTCTATTTTTACTTTGCCGGCCGAATTGATGCTGAGTTCACGACGGATTAGACGGACCACGCGGACCGGAATCCCCTCATTTTGGATGGATGGGAGTTAGCTCGCGCCCTGTAGTATACTCTAGAAAACGCCCTGAAAAAGAAGCCGAGGCATAAATTACTTGGATATTACGAGATGGAACTATATCGAGAGGAAAGGACGTACGACTCACTGTGTGAGAGCAAGCTGTCCAGAGAAGAACCTGTCACGAAAATGAGAGACGGTAGAAGCGCTGCATCAAATAGAGCTACAGTAGACCTTCATCCATACAGGTATATCAAAATGAAACTTTTCTATCTGCTTGTCTAATTATACAATGAAAGTCACAAAACAAGGAAAGGGTATCTTCCACCTCCCATCCAGTGCTCCAGATCCTCTATCCCTGAACATGCCGTCTATTGATTGCCGTTGAAAAACACAAAAGAAACCACACCCATCTAACCGGTCATTCCATTGCCTCGCCCCCTTCAGCTCCTTCCACCACGTCCACCACCTCTGCCACCGCCTCCACGTCCGCGTCCGGCACCGCCACCGCGGCCGCCGCCACCACCACCGCCTCCTCCTGGCGCCTGTCCGCCACCATTAGCATTCGCATGGCCACCGCCAACCTGTCCCTGTCCACCGGAACCTCTGCTGCGTCCCTCACCGCCACCCCTTCCACCACCTCCTCTCGGGGGCTTCTCGAAGTTCGCGACGATATTCACGCCTCTGACACCCTTCAGCCCCATCTTGCCCACCGTGCTCTTTGGGATCCCGGGCACCTCACCGGCAACCAGCGCGTCGAACGCGAACTGGTTACCCTCTGCCACGAGTCTCTCGAGATCCCATCCGAGCTGTCTGACGTAGTTCTTGTAGTATCCCAACCAGGCCTGGTAGACCTTACCCTTGTTATCAAACGCAGCTGCTGGTCTTGCGATCTCGGCAGCGGGAGAAAGATCAGGCGCCGAGGTCTCGAATGTAATCTCCTTGAGTGTGTACTTGGGGAAGAACGACTCAGCCTCCGTGACGATGAAGACGGCGCGGCCCTCGCGGCCGGCACGGGCGGTTCGGCCGAGACGATGGATGTAGGATTCCTTGTCGGCGGGGATGCCGGCCTGGAAGACGTTGGAGACGTTGGGGAAGTCCATGCCGCGGGCGACGACGTCGGTGGCGACCAGGACGGAGGATGAGGACTTGCGGAAAGCCTCGGTGACGTTGGTGCGCTTGGACTGGGAGAGGCGGGAGTGCAGGACGGACACCTCGGGGAGGTCCTTTAGGGAGGAGAGGATTGCGGCGTACCAGTCGGCGAGCGAACCGGTGGGGGCGAAGATGATGACTTTGAAGTTCTCCTTCCCGGCGATAGCCATTTCGGAGCGTAGGGATGAGATGAGTGCCGGTGCGACGGCAGAGAATGTGGGTACAGTGACCAGGAGTTGCGGAACACGCTCGTGAGTGTTGACTTCGCCCTTGGGGATCGTAGAGGTAAACTTGTACTCCTTGTTAAGGACAAGATGAGCAAACTTCTGCACATGCGGTGCGATGGTTGCGGAGAAGAGCATGCCCTGGCGCTGGGACATCTCCTTGTCTGGGAGGCACTTGATGATATCCTTCAGCGCGTTCATGAAACCCATGTCGAGGAGGCGATCAGCCTCGTCAAGAACGAGGGTGTCCAGATTCCTGAAAGAGTCGCGGATTCTCTGGTTGCTCAGGTGGTCGTATAGTCGTCCAGGGGTGGCGATCAGAATATCACATCTGCCGAGGATTTGCTTCTCTTCTCTGTCCTTGTTTGTACCTCCGATGGCAAATTGAACCTTGAATTGCGGGAGACGCTGTAGTAAAGCCGATGCCTCCTTTGCAATCTGCATGGCCAATTCTCTTGTCGGGGAGATGACAAGGAGGGAAATGCCACCTTGTTGTCTGCCCTTGTTGAGCATGGTTTGGATAGCGGGCAGGAGGAAAGCAATCGTCTTTCCCGTACCAGTCTTGGCTTGCGCAAGGACATCAGTTCGCTTTTGGAGAAGATCGTGTAATGTCGCTGCCTGCACCGGCATCATGTGGTCGAACTTGAGGTCTTCGGTGATAGTTTGGAGCAGGATAGGGTCGAGGAGGTTCTCTTTGCCCAAATCCGCGAATCTCGGTGTGTCGAGTGGGACAGGCTCGGCCAAAGGAGGAGTCGACACTCTCGGCATTGGTGATTGTTCTTGAGATCCTGGAGCAGCATTGTTGCGCCTTGGTCCAGTTGTGGTCATATCTCTCTTCGCTGCGTTATATGGCCCGCGCCTTTGGGGAGGTCGATCCCTGGATTCTTTCATCATTGCGGTGGTTGAAGTCTGTATGAGGAGTGGTAGTCGAAGTCGTGAGTTGAGTGCGATAAGTTTGTTTAAACTTGTTAACATAACGAGAGATGGTGGCGGCGGGAGGACGACTATTATTTAGCCTCTCAGCTAACAGAACGAAACTTTGGGATGCAAGTATATTTCTGCCGCATGCGCTAGACCTAAAATGATACCGCCTTTGTACCCCCTTGTCCGCCACCCAACGTCACAGAACTGGTAGATCAAAAGCTAAATTATCAATTTCTAGGGGTCTTATTTAACAAATGAATAATGAATTACTCTCAACGGTCAATGGCAGCAAAGTTTGGTTCTTGGTATATTTTGGCTGAATTGTTCAGTCGAGTCTAAGTGATTTATTCCGCCTGCTCAGCCATAACTCATGACTCGTCTATAAAATGATTCAATCAATGGCTACTCGTGATTGACACGGCTGTCTACCCATTTTGAAACTCCATATTCTCCAGTCGGCATTGGAAGGCGACAGTTGGTATTTACTCCTTGCCGCCCAATGGGTTACCCTGGCAAAGATCAACCCGGCTCCGTGTCGAGTTGCCTTCCAGTTCAAGCGACCCAAAGCTAATTCGTTCTCATAACTATTGTGCCTCTCATCTTCCAGACGACATCGCCTGCTTCCTGCGGATCTTCTCAGTTGTACGGGTAAGAACAGTCTTGATCTCGCCCTTGGGGAAGGAATCAAGATCATAGTATGTTGGCGCAATGTCCTACAGAACCAGTCAGCAAATTGTCAAAATCAGATTGGAGTATGGGATGAACATACCAGGAGCCACTCAGGCCGAACACTCGTAACAGTTCGCACATAATTCTTAGTAGTAAGCACAAACTCGTTGTAGACAACCCACTCGGAGTCATGGCCAAGCACTGTGCTCGGATGCAGCATCACTGCCTGCTCATCCTTCACAGTCTTATAGGTCTTTCCACTGCCCTCTCTCTTTGCAACCTGCATAAAGAAACCAGCCACCAGAGCTCTGCGGATGTTGATATAATACTCCTTGTTCTCAAATGGAGTGCTGACGAGGTCGAGACCAGACTTCAGCATGATCCTCTCGAGTTGCTGGCGCACGTTGTCGGCAGATTGCAGAGCACGGAGGGAGAGGAAATGCTCGTGACACCATTGTCTTTGGTCGGCTTGGGCAGCGGGACCCTTGAAGGCGTGGTAAACGTTGAGGAGGGTGAGGTGGTCACCATCTGGATGCGCGAACAGGGCCTTCATCTCGTCGGCGCGCTTGCGCGCCGATGGTGGGCGGACGAATACTTGCGGGACGGAGAGCAGGGCAGTAAGAGATAGGATCTCGTTGGAGCAGTAGAATTCGGGGGAGGTGATGAGCATGACGGCAAGAGCAGGATCCAGAGGGAACTCTGAAGCAAGCTTTCCGAGCTCGGTGAGCTCTCCATCATCGTCCAAGCACGCAAGGTAATTGAGCTCCTCCAGAGCTCGCATGAGGGTCTCCGGGGCGGGAGGGTCCATCAAATCGAAATGCACCAGATCCTCAACACCGAGCTTCTTGAGCTCCAGAACCGTATTGGCAAGGTTGGAACGGAGAACCTCGGGGTATGTTTGCTCAATCAGCTCCTTCTTGAATGCAGCTTCTGTGTACAGACGGAAGCACTTTCCTGGACGCGTACGACCAGCACGACCAGCACGCTGTTGTGCCGAGGCCTTGGAAATAGGAGACACAAGGAGAGACTCGACTCTGATTCTGGGGTTGTACACCTTTTGCTTGCTGAATCCAGGGTCCACCACGTAGACGATACCATCGATTGTCAGCGAAGTTTCGGCAATATTGGTTCCGACAATAACCTTTCGCCCAGGCCTGCCACCAGGTCTTGTAGCTGGAGGGGCAGGTTCGAAAATCTTTTGCTGTTGGGCAGGCGGCAAAGTACCATATAACGGGTAAACCTTCAGCGGACCGGCATCGGCCTCTCTCACCATCTCATCTGCTTCCAGGGAGATCTTTCTGCAGGCGTCTTCGATCTCTTCCTCACCAGTTAAGAAGAGTAAGATATCTCCCTCGGGCTCGGTTGCGTGGATTTGAAGAACCGTTCGCAGCGCAGCCTCAACATAATCGCGCTCTGGCTCAGGGGTATAAAAAATCTCGACAGGGTGAGTTCTTCCGGGAACAGCAAGCAGTGGGGCATTGTTGAAGTATTTCTGGAACTTCTGCGCATCAAGGGTCGCAGACATGATAACGATCTTCAAGTCTGGTCGTCTCACAGCAACCTCCTTCAACAATCCCATAAGAATATCAGTGGCAAGGGTCCTCTCGTGGGCTTCATCGAGAATGATGCAGCTGTAGCGCGAGAGGTTGTGGTCGTGCATGGCTTCTCTCAGAAGCATACCATCGGTCATGTATTTGAGAATCGTCTTTGAGGACGTAACGTCCTCAAAACGAATGCTGAAACCAACTTCTTGCCCAAGCTTCACATCCATCTCATTGGCGACACGCTGCGCGACGGACATGGCAGCCACACGACGAGGTTGCGTACACGCCACGAGCTTGTTCCTGAAATGTGGTAGGTCGTCGAAGAGCACAAACTGAGGAATCTGAGTCGTTTTACCGGAACCAGTCTCTCCTACGAAGACAAGGATTTGCGTCTTGTGGAACATATCGAGAAACTCCTGCCTCTGCTTATGGACGGGGAGGTCACGGCGAGTCTTCAGGATGTTGAAGTATTGGTTCGAGAGCGGCTGGCCGTTGAAGGGGTTGGCTGGGCCATCTTCGGCCTGGTGGGCTTGCGCAGCAGTCGTCTCATGTCTGGTGAAAGTTGACAAAATGGAAGAATCGCCGTTGCCATTTTGCCTCTGACCATTGGAGTAACCCCCCTCCTCGTTGTTCTCATACATGTGGGCGAGGTACGGGTTTTCCTTCGGGTCGAGATCGACCTTCGCTCTCTTTGCGCGCGACATTTCTTCACTCTCTGGACGACGGTCAGCCATTGTGAAGTTGGTGTATATGGGGGTATAAGAGTCTCGTACTCTTCAAAAATAGTTCGGTTTCGGCGCAAGGCTGAGATATTTGGCGCCTGGAAGAAAAAGTATAATCCACACGAGTAAGCTAGTGAGTTTGTGGCTAGTCGCACCTTTCTTTATCTGCGGTCATGTGATCAGGCTGGGGAAGCTCGATATCACTTTATAACCCACACGGCGTGGAAATTGTCTACAAACGGGAGCTGTGTCTCGGAATGTTTGTGGATTCTCGATTATCATATTTTTATATAACACATTGGTACCAATAATATTCACAAAATGCCATATATCCCATTAATATTGTATTTTTCTTGAGAATCTTTATCTGTGTTCGCCTAGGTTTGTCTACCTTGTAACGAAAAGTTCCCCCCACCATAGCCTTTCGAGGGATTAAGTTACAGGAAACATACCCACGAAAGCCATGGGCCCAGAACAATCTTCATAAAGACACATAGTTTGTCCTTTAATTACTGTATATTTTAGGATTGCTGGTCGACTCGATAAACCAGCTGCTACATATCACGCGCATTTATAGCTTCCTTTCGTTGCCAATAGCTGAGCCCAAATGGATCCCGAAACCTCACGACCACCAATGGTGGACGACTATATGCCAACGTTCTACGTTGGGCACCATGAAGCCGGGAGAGCTCTACCAATTTCGGAGAGAACCTTGCGTCAGGGACAGGATGTTGGGGTATGCAGCTACTCTCTATGCGCCCATGGTAAACGACGCTGACATTCCCAGTATGATATGCTTACAAGTCCTATAACCACACCGCACTTTCACTCACGAGTGCTCTCTCTCCTATCGAACCAGCTCGAATTATCTCAGTCTGGCGACTCTTCCTCGAATGACCTACCTCCACCAATACTGCCGCCCTTCAACTCGGCAGATACTCCATTGTCGCCCGGGGAGACTGTCAGCCAACTGGTTGGCTACTGTAGCTCATGGGTCGACCTGGGATCTCCGGATCCCTTGATCTCCAACATATCTCGACAAGTCTTGACTATGGAAATTGCCTTTGCGTCTTTCTGCGGCGTCACCAACATCATTATACCCGGACCTCGCCAGTATAGCAGCAGTGCAGCCACCACCGACGGATTGGCCCGATATGCTCGCGCCGTACAAGAGGCCCTCGGCGTTGCCGGTTATGTCCATATGGCCATACATATCCCTATGTATTACCAGAAAGACAGCAACGCTGTCTCCCTTCTGGGTGACATGAAACCTTTCACTAGAGCCCAATATATATCAGACGATTCCGATGAGGATGAGGAGCTATTCGACAGCTGGGATGCGTGGAACGTCATTCGAAGTGTGTGTAAATACAACTCAAGACTATCCGTAGGTAAGAAAGCAATGAAACAATTCAATACATCCATCTTCTCCCCGTCATAAGCCGTTCGCTGTATTGTCAGTCTGTTGTAGCCTTCGAAGCATTTGACAGCCTCAGAAGTTTGGATACATCTTTACGTTTTGCCTCGGAGGTGCTAATACAAAATTTAGCACTTGCTATACCTCGTCAGCTTCCAACTGAAGCTTTGCAATCTCGCTGGTATGCTGAGCCTCTGCGATTGCTCTCATTTAGAGCTTCTACCTTCTTGAAGAACAAAGGAGGCCACCCAGTCCTTGGGAAGGGTCACCAAACCCTCATTTCGCGATATATGCGCCTGAAGCATGCGCCGTGGCTATTACTTTGTGATATTGGGCCAATCCCAGACATTGAGCCCTACGAGCCATATCCTGTGGCGGACGGCTTCCCTTCCCCGAGTGTTACCACAGACGCATCAGGGGCACCGATTCCTGCGGCAGCCGACCTCAATTCTCTGATCAAGCGCGAAAGCCAGAATTCGAAATCCAAGGCAAAGGACCAAACAGCCCATCTCATATACCTCCGCTACCTTCAACGCAACCAGCCTCCTAGGACAGTGATTGAACGTTTCGGGTCCGGGTATCAGGACTACTTGCAGGCCCCGCTGCAGCCGCTGGCTGACAACCTCGAGTCTGTGACATACGAAGTCTTTGAGAAAGATCCTATCAAGTATGACTGGTACGAGCGCGCCATTGCGCTCGCGCTCACAGATTGGAAGGCCTTGAACAAGCCCACCTCCTCCGCATCTGGCGCTGTGGTCCTCGCGGTGGCTGGCTCTGGCCGCGGACCACTCGTCACAAGAGCACTGAGAGCGTCTGCCAAGACAGGCATTCCAATCGAGGCATGGGCGGTTGAGAAAAACCCGAACGCATATGTGCTCCTCCAGCGCCACAACGAGGAGGACTGGGACAACGCTGTGAATGTCGTCAAGTCTGATATGCGAGCCTGGAAGGGCCCGCTTCGTCGGTCAAACACCACCGCAGCTCCTGGTTCGTCTGAGGCACAGCTGCCGACGTATGGAAAGGTCGACATTATCGTGTCTGAGCTTCTTGGGTCTTTTGCCGATAACGAGTTGAGCCCCGAGTGCCTTGATGGCGTGCAGCACGTTCTGGCTCCAGAGTTTGGAATCTCCATTCCAAGCAGCTACACGGCGCATCTCACCCCGGTTCTTGCTCCACGTCTCCACGCCGACATCTCTCACCGTGCTGTCAACGACGCGTATGCAACAGATACGCCGTATGTTGTCATGCTTCATGCGATTGACTTCCTGGCCACCTCTGTCCCTGGCCACCCTCGCATCCAGCAAGCCTGGGAATTTGTGCACCCGCTTCCCGCGGCCACTCTTGAGCTGGCAGAGGCACGGAGACAGGGTGGTGTGAGCGGTGGTGGCGGGGGTAGTATGGCAGGTGGAGATGGCGCGAATGAGCACAATGCGAGATACTCGAGATGTAAATTCGTATGCCTGAACAGGGGTATGGTACACGGCATCGCAGGATACTTCGAGACTGTTCTTTACGACGGACGAAGGAAATCCGCAAGTGGTGAGGAGGTGGGAGAGATTGTGGAGTTGAGCACGAGGCCGGATACCATTGATGCGAAGAGCAAGGACATGATCAGTTGGTTTCCGATATATTTCCCCTTGAAGGTATGTTTGATAGCGCTCGTGACATCGGAAAATTCTAACAGATACAGAACCCGCTACACGTTCCTGATGATGCAGAGGTGGAAATTAGCATCTGGAGGCAGACAGATGATAGGAAGGTGTGGTATGAGTGGATTGTGGAGGCTTTCATTATGACCGGCCCCCGAAAGCGACTCAGAGTCGGCATCAGCGATGTAGGCAGCAGTCGCAAGCAAGGATGCTTGATGTAGACGACGGCCATATTTACGAACAATATCGTGACAAATCATACTCGTGTCGGCCGGCCAAAGGCCTGGGGTGTGACTGCCTACGGCCGAGGATTGATGCCAGCGATTCAAGCTATATGTTCCCTCCTTTGCTCTGTCTGTGAGTGACTATTATGGCAGATTTAGCCTTTGGTGATTGAAAGCCTTTATATTAATCACAGTCACTATAATCACTGCTTCGATCACAGTCCTTATCCAGACTTTTCAGCGGCAAAAGAACAAATACGGCCAGTCAAGATTCATAATGCCTTTCCTTTTCCCTTGTTATATGGAGGCTCTATCTTGTGCTCAGTCGTAACGCCATACCCCGGCCTCAATTCACCACCTATGGTATCTGCCTTCCTGAATAACTTCCCACTCCTTGCCAGAGCCCCTAGCATATACAACATCCCACCCCAGTTGCTTGTCTGTCTTCCCATCCATGCATGTTCCGAAATCCGTGCCCAACATCCCTCCCACGCTCCTCCCACTCAGCCCTCCATCTTCGTGTCGTCCCCGCCGTTCTCCTTGCCCGTCGGCGCTGCCTGGATCCACAGCACGTTGTTGCACCTTATCAGCACCTGGCCGAGGGCGGCGGTCAGCTTCTGGTCGATGAACTCCTCGGTGTTGGTGAGTTGGATGTTCATGTAGCTGTCGATGGAGACGAGGATGCCTTTGTATTCGGTTTGTCCCCACTTGAGGCGCACTACTACTTCTTCGTTCACACTGCTGATAGTTAGATATGCGCAAATCCGGTCAGGGGATGGTGGTAGAAGGGTCGTAAGTTCCACGCGTGGTGCTTGGGGTGGTGCGGGTGGGCTGGGGTGACGCCTTGGGGGGATACATACAGCGATTGTAGCATCGGTCGGGGGTTAACTGGCATAACCTGGGATATATTAGTATCGTCGACGCTTTCGAGGAGGGTGAAAGGCACTTACACTCATTTTGGCGGTGTTGTGGGTATATTGGTCTGGGACGAGGGTACTTGGGCTTCGACGCGGCTGGAGCTTCTGTCGTGAACATTCTTGGCGGTTGTTACTTTTCAGTGGGCGTGATTATGTAAGCGAGGCTGTCGAATGTTGGTGATGGCGCTTAATGAGGGGTAGATGAGCTTTATTATATTTCGGAACTTTGGGAATTTATAGCTGATTATTATAGGAATAGAACCTGGAGACTAGATGGTGGTCTGATATAATACAGAGATTGACTTTATATGGGAGGATTTTGGTTATTATATTTGGATTATATTGGCTAGTATAATATTTTGTATCAAATTTGATTATTTTACACGAATATCAATTAAAAACAAAAGCACCGAAAAAAAGTTTAGTTTCATTGCTATTGCTACTGCAACCGATCAAGCCTTCTTGATCTCCCACTTCAAATCCTTAATGCTAACCTCATCTCCTGCCTTCTCATCATACTCATACCAATCTCCCTCCTCGAAGTTGATAGCCTCAAACTTGGTTCCCGAGTCGATTCCCGTGACGAGCCAATCTCCCTATAGCTATGTTAGAGTCGCACACATACATACGTAAGATATAACACATACCTCAGGTTTGAAATCTATAAACTCAAGCCCTCTGCAGTCAAAATCAATGACCTTCTGGGCCTTTGGAGGCGATTCCTGTTGATATGAAATTGGTGGTGCCATGATTGTCGCAGAAGACTCTCTCTGTTCAAACGGATTAAACATGGCTACAAACACGGCTTTCAGTGGTAAATCCTACCTTGCACATTTTGCACTTCCAGACAAAGTTGGCCTCGCCTCTGCTGCCGCTCATGTCGTTCATTTCCTAAACCCTTCGTTAGCGGCTGGAATATCGGACGAGAGATGGGTTCTGGCATACAAATCGGCTCACGTTGACCCAGTTTGGGTGAACCTCCCTGCAGGATGTACATTGAACCTTGAAGGTGTACCAGAAGGGATCCTCTGGAGTATCATCGGGGCGCAAATCAGTCACTCTGAGAGATTGTAAGCATGTGAAATGTGGGAGCGGATGGGAGTCGCCGTACCCGGAGAGATCAGCAGTCAAGGTGAGAGAAAGCATGTCTTCAAAAATCAACAGATCCTCTGTATGAGTTTAAAATTGACTTGTGTGTTCGTATTATCGCGGAAACAGCG
The DNA here is from genome assembly GCA_001662605.1 of Pseudogymnoascus sp. 05NY08. Lineage (NCBI taxonomy): Eukaryota > Fungi > Ascomycota > Leotiomycetes > Thelebolales > Thelebolaceae > Pseudogymnoascus > Pseudogymnoascus sp. 05NY08. The sequence goes on from KV458859.1 coordinate 25,989, forward strand.
CAGTTCCACCGAAATCTAGACGAAGCTGTCCCGATATCCCAGCCCACGATAAGTTAAAAGCGGCGCTCCTCGCTTGGCGCGCTAAACGCAGACGGTCGGCAATAACTGCTGAGCATAACGAAGGTCCTCGGAGCCCTCCCAAAAAAAGTCCCGACACGCCAATTGAGCTCCCCACCGGCCTTCGCGACCCCCCTACCAGCCGTTTTATAGACCTTCACACACACGACGGACCCGGGATGGTATAATGCTGGCTCTCTGGTCTCGCACCGTGCAGGCCAGCAGGTCCTGTCAGTGTGGACCATGTCTGCAAGCCGGAGCGAGGATTGCTCGGACGAGCAACGGGAGCACAGCGGCGGCGCGACGACGGTTACGACCGAGCGATGTCTTTACAGCGAGTTTCTCGGCGATGCTGGCGACGGCCGCGGTGTATGATACGAGGAGGAAGGATGAGCGGTTGTTGCAGTGGGATCAGGCGATTGAGGAGGTGAGGTCCGGGAAGGATTTGGCGACTATCTCGACGCCGGGGAGGGTGTCGATAGGGAAGGCGGCGGATGAGGAGTCGAATATTATGGGGAATGAGGTCGAGGAATATACGCCGGATGCGAATATATGTCGGAAACTGGAAGAGGGCGCTACGACAGTGCGGAAACTCATGAGTTTTGTGCCGATGCCGATTCTCGAAGCTCCCCAGTCGACGTCGAGGCGGAGGGAATCGATGACTCCAGTGTGGGACGAATTGGAGGGTGTTTTGTGGGAGAGCCTTCAAGAGTCGGGGAATTGGAATAATATAAATCAGGCCAATCGGCGCGAGGGTTCTACAAAGGAACGCTCCCCGGTTGCAGTGGAAAGCGATCGCAGGTTACTGGAAGGGAGCGAATTCGCTGCTTCGACAATGTCGCATTGGGAGCCCCGGACGACATACCAACTGGATCGACTGGCGCGCAACGTCAACGCACTCGTGCACAAACTTTGGCAGGCTACGTCAATGGGACAAAAAGGAAGCGCAAAGCGGGACACTGAGGTGGAGCCTAGGTCTGAAATCAGGCGGCTGACTGAGCTCATGATGCCGATGTTGGATGGCACCACAGCAGCGCCGGACTATCCCAAGGTGGGCACCGTGGGGAGCAATTCGGACGCGAAAAGTCTAAACGAAACACTTGATTCCATTACCAAGACATACGGCTTCCAGCAGCGCAATTATGATCTGATGATCGCGAAGATCTGCTACAACCTCCTAACCTCGACATCGGTGCCAAACGTCGCCACATACGAGATATTGATCCGGGCCTTTACGAAGCTACGAGAACCCGAGCTAGCGGAGGTGGTGGTGCACCAGTTCAAGAACAACGGATTGCGTCCGGATGAGGGGATACTATCAGCAATACTCATGCATTACGGGATGTCACACGACCCGGAGAAGTTCTACACGACAGTCCGGCAGATGGCCGGGCTAGAAGACGGTCTAGGCTTCGAAAGACACCATGTCTTCGACCTGACCAGACCCACAGTTCAGAAATGGGCCTTAGACACAGACGTCATACACCGCGACGGGTACCTACAAGAAAAAGCGCACCGGAACTCTGATATCTTCGAGTCACTGATACGCGGCTGTATGACCTTCCACAACCTTGACGGCGCGCTACGGTACCTCAAGACGGCCATCAAAGAAGGGTGTTACGTGCGCGCCCAAGTCTTCGCCGATATCGTCTACTACAGCCTCACCAGCCCCGAGCGTACCAGCGCACTCCTCCGCATTGTCACAGCGCTCTCGTGGCAGTTTGGGAAGAAAGAGAAACCTGGTGGGGGACTGGACTATAATTCCGACGTGCGGGGTAAGATCCACGATGTACTCGAAGCGTGTGGACTGGGGTCCGCACTGTCGGGGGCGGTAGACGCGGCGGAGGTGATATTGGATGTTAAGCACCCGCTGGCGAGGTATATATACCCTGAGCAGTTCGCGGCGATGATACGGCATTTTCACGCGGAGGAGGCGAAGGATATGGAGAGCTATCGGGCGAGGAGGGTGCCGTTACCTCATGCGTCGTGGGCTCGAAGTGAGGGGGAGGTGAGTCGGACGCGGATAGAGGAGATACCCAGGGAGTTTGGAAGTATGTTGATAGCGGACATGCCGAGCTTTGTGAAGATATCGAAGCTGGTGGAGGATGGAGGGGGTGAGGCGGATGGGGGGGTGTTTATGGCGCCTTCCCCGGTGGTGGTTGTTGAGGAATCTAAATCCAACTTTCGACCTATGGCGGCAACTTCATATCAGGTTGGAGCTTTCAGCGAGGAGTATGCGGAGGAGGGGCCGCTGGCGGGGTGTTTTTAAGAATAGAATAGACTAGAGGGAGGGAGTCTGGGTTGGATATACCCTACGCTGTATATGGACTAGTAGGATAGTGGGATAGTGTACATAGCATACTGTAAAAGTAATGATAACCTTGAATAATGAGGAAACCAAACTACTAAGCTATTTCAATCCAGACCAAGATAAACCAGATAAACCAGACAGACCAGCCCAGAGTCAGCGGGGAAGATGTCAAGACCAAGACCAGTTTCTAATTATACACACACTGTCACCACTACTGTATGCTATTTTGACCCACCTTGGCACTAGAAGTGTGGATTCCTAACCTAATTAAGTTAGTACCTGTGACCCGAATCCTTCAGCTGACAGCGCTAACCCCATCCCACCTAGCCCATCTCAAAAGCACCACACCGCAAATCCGCACTCGGAGAAAAACACACCTGCAACAACCCTTAATTAGCAGAAACTAGCGAGTGGCACCCTCCTCTGATTGGCGGATACGGCTGTCAGACCCTATGACGGGGACCCGCGTGGCTGAGGAGGGACGGGGCCTGAGTGGGTGATGGGGGCGGGTTTGATGATGGGCTGGGCAAGAGCTGGGGACAGGGGGGGGGGGGAATATTGCTCCGGCTGTATTTTGTATGGTTGATGATGCGAGATTGGCAGCCGTGGCGGTGGGGGGGGATACGATACTGGGGGGGAAGACACTGGGGGGGAAGACACTGGGGGGGAAGACACTGGGGAGATACTGGGGAGATATTGGGGAGAACGGGGGGATTCGGATGCTCTGTTGCGTTGCTTGCTGGGCTCTCTCTATAAGGGGACATACTGGCATGCTGGGAGGGGATACACAATTGCTATACTGGGACACACCACTGACGTACTGGGGGGGGGAGGATACACAGTTGCTTGCTATACCGGGATATGGGATGGGAGACGGGATCTTCTCGACACAATTACCCGACTGGGATATTCACGCATGGATGGGAGATGAGACGGGCCATGTGGCAGGGGGAGCAGGGACGGGAATCCTGACAGACCAGACAGACAGCCTAGCCTATGGTACTATGCTAAGGTTAATATCTCACTGGCACCGACGCTATCATCTCTGGCCCTTTTTCTTCTGCTGCTTACCCTCCTCCTCCCTTTCCTCAGACATTCACATCATCGTTTTCGACGTCAATCTATCTCATCGCCATTGCTTTCCTTCGCGCCTCTGGCCATTGAGTATCGAATACAGTCGCTACTACCCCCAAACACACTCACAACAAGCTGACCGACAAACAAACAATCACCCAAGCCCCAGCCTTGTCCACACCCAGCGAGCTTTGGCCCTGGAATGCGCATCGTCGCAGCTTCACCACTCCCACCCTCACCCTAACCCCCCATCACCACAACACAAGACGACACAACCATGTCCGACCTCCCCGAAGTCTACCAGCCCCTCCCCCAATCCTCCCCTCACGCCGGGCACACAGGCCCTTACTACGGCGGACCGCGCCCCGAGTCCGAGGGATTGCAGGTGAACAGCGCGTATGTGGAGAATTACAATAAAGCGCCTTACTCCGATAATCCCGCGCTGGGGCCGCAGGGGGCGTATCAACAGCAACAGCCATATCAGCAGCAGCCCTATCAACAGGGCCAGCAGCAGGGGCAGTACATCAACCCCCCTCTAGGCCACCAAACGCAGTACGCAGAGGACCAACCTGGTGGCTTAATCCAACCCGCGCCGTACGCGACGACGCCGCAGATCGATGAGAAAGGGAGGAAGAAGCGGATCTGTGGCCTCTCGGTGGTGGTGTTTTGGTGTCTCGTCGTAGCGGCGCTTTTGATTGTCGTTGGGGCTGTGGTTGGGGGGGTGGTGGGGAGTCAGAAGGCGAAGGATTCGCATGGGGCGGGGCCGGCGGCGGGGGGGGATACGAGTGGGACGTCTTCGGGGGTGACGACGACGCCGACGGCGACGACGACGGAGCCTACTTCGACGGGCACGACTACGACGGCTAGTGCGACGGCGACGGCGAGGTTCGATGAGGGAACGTTTTACAGGCTGTCGAACCAGTTTCTCAAAGCCGCTTATTCTCTCGACATCGAGAAAGACAACGGCACGCTCTCGCGAAAGCTGAATATGTCACTCACCGCCGACAGCGACGGGCAGTACTGGCAGATCAAGAAGGTCCCCAACACGGATGAGCGGTACTGGTTCGCGTGCCTGTATCTGGGGAAGGACATCCGATTATTCCTGGACCCGTTGGATCGCATTAACCCCTTAATGGCGACGGCGGATGATACGGCGACGGGCAGCAGTGGAATGTGAAAAGCGTGTTGGATGGGACGTGGAGGATTAGTAATGCGTTGGGGAGTGCGGGGGCGCAGTTGAGTACTTATAGTGATACGCATGGGCTGTTTATGGATTTGAAGGATGATACGGGGACGGAGTGGAGTATTGCGGAGGCGAGGAAGATTACGACGGCGGATGGGTTTTTGTAGAGAGGCGGGGGGGGGGGGGGGTGGGGGGTTGTTGTTCGTTTCGAAAAGGGGGTTTGTGGATATATGATGGATAATATACAGAGGGGAAGAGCGTGTTTGTAGGCGGTGGTGGGATGCATGGTGTTTGGGATCTCATTTTTGTTTTATTATCGATATACCTCATATTTTCTTGGTCAGAAAGGGGGGGAAGGGGGGGGGGGGCAACAAATGTGGATGGAGGCCATGATTCGCGTTGATAGGGAATGAGATTGAAACTTGAGCTGATGGAGTTGAGTTGCTTGTGAGTGAATGGTCTATAAAGGGGTGTGATGTGGATTTTTCGGCTGTGAGTGATTGAGTGTCTTTATGTATTGTATGAGAGAGTCACGCAGCTCGTTCAGCTGTGAGTGATTGAGGCATCTATTCGGCTGTGATGGGATTCGTCCTTTTGATGTAACTTCGAAGTAGCTGACCTGCAACATGACAATATCAGCTCTGAGTGATCAAACCCATTATCTCATTTCATACTCATCGTCGACACTTCCAGGAGCTAAAAGTTATACCACCCCTTACCCTCCACCTGAGTGTCTGTCTGTCTGACAGCCGACCGCCCTCCCTGGTACTTAAGCGAGTCCCTCACCAAACAAAAAAAATGGCCAAAAAGGACAAAAAAGTGGGCCTAATCCGGGATCGAACCGGAGACCTCTTACAATTTGAATGCTGATGAGCTCCCAAAGCAAGAATTCTACCACTGAACTATCAGGCCCGTTTGATGAATGTATGTTAGTTAGTTGGGGATATATAGGGAAGATGCGATCGAGTTTTTTACCACCTACTACGGAAAAAGAAGGTGCGCATCTACTCACAACTCGCCCACCACACATTTAAGGTTCAAGTTTTTTACGTGTGCCGTTTCTGTCCCTCGCGCGCCCAGCAAATCTATCCATCCATCCCAAGTTTTGGGGTTTATGGTATTGGAAAAAAAAGAAAAGGGAAAAATGAAATACTACAAATGATGCCATATATTTTATTATTTATCGGCGCCCATTATTTATTTATTATTTTCAGCGTACAGAGACTAGGAAGACCTGCACACCTGACCAAGATGTCTCAATATTCTCTGTGGTGTGGTAGTGATGCGACGATGATGATGGAGTGGATATATCTAGATACACCTAGGTATATATATCCCTCTTACTAGCTGGACATCCTGGGCACGAAGGGCGGCGATGATGGTGGAGTGCATATAACCAATCTAGAGTGCATATATCCCTCTTAAGGGCAGATACGCTGTCCTGGGGGTGCTTCGGTCCAACAGGATACCATCCATATACTTGTTATTAATGTACCTGCATCAACCATCTTAGTCCTACAGTAGCTCACCATCTGACTCAGCAGTTACACAACCCCCCCGTCCCTCCCAAGTCTCTGCCCCTCCCTCTCAAAGGCGGTGAAGACCTAAACCACGCCGGCGATACGCGATGGGCGGCAGAATAACATTTCCAGCCAGTCACCGGCGTCAGGCGGGACACGGCCTATTCTACCGGCGTCGAGCTCCCTACATTTCCCTTGCGAAACCCTACGATCCCTCCAATAATCCCGACCCTCCAACCTCTTTGTTGAAAAACCCCTCCATACAAGTCTCACCCTATAGCTCGTCCACTCTTCACACCCGCCCCTCACGATCAGCAGCTCCTCTTTCCTCCTGCATCCGTAGCGCCACTTTGCAGGGATATTATTGTCACTCCGACCTCGTGGCCCCATTGTTTGCCCCTCGGGATAGGACTGTGTGAAAGCTCGAGCTACATACAAGTTGCTGCATACAGCTATACGTGCTCCCCTCCTCTTGAATCATCTTTCTTCTACATCTCGCTCTTAGGGACCCAGCATCCATCCACCGCCGAAAAACCCTCAAATATCTCAATGGACCTGCTGTTGACTTTTCATTGTCTCATCTTGTCCTTTGACCGCCACCCGGCGCTGAGACTCACCGCCCATTAAGTTTGCTGCTGCTACGAATTAGAAACTCATCATGAAGTTCGGTCGCAAGTAAGTCCATCTCTCAGTCACTCATCCTACCCGTCGCACATACAGCCACTGACCCCCCCCCTCAGCCTCCCCCGAAACCAAGTCCCCGAATGGGCATCCAGCTACATCAACTACAAAGGGCTCAAGAAGCTCATCCGAGCCATCGCCGCGGAACCCGACCACGCCGATCTGGCAGGTCCGCATTCTTGAACCTCACAAACATTCCCCCGGACACTCCCCCTCTGACCTGCTCTCCAGAATTCTTCTTCTCCCTCGACCGCAACCTCGAGACCGTCGACGAGTTCTACAACCGCAAGTACAGCAAGGCGTCGCGGCGACTGCGCCTGCTCGAGCACCGCGACCATGACGACCTCGAAGAGCTGCGCGCGGCGCTGCTGGATCTGCGGGGGCAGCTGAGGAAGCTGCAGTGGTTTGGGGAGGTGAATAGGAGGGGGTTCCTCAAGATCACGAAGAAGTTGGATAAGAAGGTCGAGAGCTCGTTTATACAGAGGTCGTATATCGCGTCGCGCGTGGATCCGAAGCAGTTTGCGACGAATCAGGCGCTGGCGGAGAGTATGAAGTCGATTAATGATTGGCTTTCGGCGCTGAATGATGCGAAGACCCCGGAGAGCAAGTCGATACACTCGGTGCATAAACCGATGCTGAACTTGCCGTCTGGGCTGCTGGAGACGGTCAAGGGAGCGGTGAAGAACGACGATGCGTCTATACTGAAGGAGATACTGGCGACTGCTGAATTTGACGCTGGAGATCCTGCGTTGAACAGCCTCGAACTGACGCTCCTCCAACGATCCATCTCGAGCAAATCAAAGAAGTGCATTGACTTCCTTTTATCAGAGGTCAAGGACTTTGAGGAGCCGGATGATATCAACCAGCGCAATTGCCTGCATCGTTTGGTCCTGGCTATTAACAAGACGAACAAAGATCAGGCTGCCCAGCTGCTCGAGACAAACCAGTTCATCCATCCAGCTGCTCAGCCTCTTCTTGGCCCACGCGCAAGCAAATGCGCCGAGGCTGAAACCCCGAGTCTCGATGGTGAGACGGTTAATATGTTGTCGTACGTGCTGGAGAGGATGAAACCTTCCCAGTACAATGCGATCGCAGCCAAAGACTCTTATGGGCGACTGCCTCTTCATTACGCCGCGCAACTTGGCATCGTTGTCGTATGTGAAGTTTTGATGAAGTTTATGCGCGAGTGGGGCTTGTTCAATGTCGAGAACGGAATCGATGCGCCGGAGTGGCAAGATCACGAGGGTCTGGCTCCGCTGCATTTGAGTGTTGTCGGTGGGCATTATCTTACCTCCAAGGCGCTGTTTGAAGCTGAGGGCGTTACGGGAAAGGCTGCTAGAAGCTCAAAGTCCAGCGCTGTCTTGAATCTCGCCACAAAGTCGAATTATTACAGGATTGTCCGACTCTTGGTAGACTCGGGCGTTGACGTGAACTGGCAAGATGCCGCTGGCGAGACGGCCCTCCACGTCGCTGCTAGGTTCGGCCACGTTGAGTGTGCCAAGATCCTCCTCGATGGCACTGTGGAGCAGAAGGCGGATCCTGATATCTGCGAGAAGTATTTTGAGTGGACGCCTGTGCATATCGCGGCCGTTGATGGACACCTCCCCATCGTCGAATTACTCCTCGAAGCCCATGCAGATGTCAACAAGGAGGACTCTTCTGGGTGGAATGCTCGTGAGCATGCGGCGCTGAGAGGGCATATCGATATCGCGGAGCTACTCGCTGAATATATAACGCACGACGCGGAGTCTCTTGACGGTAGCACTGGGTCGGGTGGTTCGCCTCCTGGTATCGCGTCTTTGGAAGAGAGAAACTCGTCGACTACTGTCAAGGAATCCAACCCGGTTAGGGCGTTTGGTCATCGTTATCTGACGGATCAGAGTATGGTGCTTGTCAGTCTCGGGTCGATGGATATGAGGAAGCCGAATGATGCTGTGGATCTTGAGAAGATCCCCATCGCCGAGGCTCACTCCACCCAGCTGGACACCGCACTGTCGATTCTCGTCTCCGCCGTCGGTGCCGAAGGCGATCAAACAACAATCGACCTCCCAGTTCAAGAAAACATCGCCACAGAACCCTTCACCTTCCTAACCAAAGACCCATCAAAGGTCAAGCTCCTCTTCGACCTCGTCCCCACCTACTCCGGCAACCAAAAGCACAAACTCGGCCGCGCCGTCGCCCTCCTCTCCTCCATCCGCTCCACCGTCGGCTCCAAACGCGCCAACCTCGCAGGCGACCTCTCCGTCCCTATCGTCGCCGCAGACACCCTCGAGGTGCTAGGGACTGTAAACTTCAACTTCCTCATCATCACCCCATTCTCGCACCCAAACATGGAGATCACAGAGACGCAGACGTACTGGAAGTCCCTCCAATCCCCCATGGTGATCGGACACCGCGGACTGGGGAAGAATCAGACGGCGAATAAATCCCTCCAGCTCGGGGAGAACACGATTCAATCCTTCATCTCTGCCGCGAACCTAGGGGCGAATTATGTGGAATTCGATGTCCAGCTTACCAAAGACCATGTCCCGGTTATCTATCACGATTTCCTGGTGTCGGAGACGGGCATCGATGCACCGGTGCATACATTGACGCTAGAGCAATTCCTACATGTCAACGATAACACGACCGCGCGCTCGCAGCCGCCGTCGCCGCTGAGGAAGGCAGATACGCCGTCCCAGGCCCTGCCTGTGCTGTCGGCGCTGACGCCGCGGCCGCGCTCGCTTTCAATGTCGTATACGCCTACTGATACGAATACAGTTATGGAGGAGCGGATGAAATACACGCATGACTTTAAGGCGCATGGGTATAAAGCGAATTCGCGGGGACGGTTTATTCAGCAGCCTTTCACGACTCTAGAAGAGCTGTTCCGCAAGCTGCCGGAGAAGGTGGGCTTTAATATCGAGCTGAAGTACCCGATGTTGCATGAGAGTGAGGAGCATAATATGGATGCCTACGCTGTGGAATTGAATTCCTTCACCGACGCCGTTCTTGCGCAAGCCTACGAGCTAGGCGGGCAACGCCACCTGATCTTCTCGAGTTTCAACCCAGACGTCTGTCTCGTGCTCTCCTTCAAGCAGCCCAATTTCCCGATCCTCTTCCTGTCCGACGCCGGCGCGTCGCCAGTGGGGGATATAAGAGCGAGTAGTCTGCAAGAAGCGATCCGGTTCGCGAGTCGCTGGAATTTATTGGGGATTGTGGCGCAGGCGGCGGCGTTTTGTGCGGCGCCTAGACTGGTGAAGGTGGTTAAGGAGCACGGGCTTGTTTGTGTGAGTTATGGGGTGCAGAATAATGATCCGAAGATGGTGCAGGTTAGTTCCCCCCCGTGGCTGTAGTAGAGGAGTACCAGGAGATGAGAAGAGGCTAATACGTGACAACAGCTACAAGTAAAAGAAGGCATCGATGCCGTGATAGTCGACAGCGTCCTCGCGATCCGGAAGGGTCTTCAACAGAGCGAGGAAGCGGCTAAGGAGGCGAGCGAGGGGGTGATTGCTACGGCTGTGCAGGCTGTGAATGGGAATGTGGCAGTGGATGTTGCGGTGGAGTAGTGTGGTTGCATCACTGACTTGGATTCTTGGTAGAAGTGGTAGAAGGTGCTCGGCCATGGTATATCCTGGCTTGGATGGTGCATTGCATTGCTACTGGTATACTTGGGATAAACCTCTTTTTGGGGAATGATGGATGGCTGGTAGTAGACAGTAGATCCTACAGTTTCTGAAATCCATTTTTATGACATTCCTGGCAGTGAAGCCAGTTGAATAATTCTACGATGCCTGTCCCTCATAATTCATGTTGTCATGCTACAGCCTCAAAAATCCGACAAATAACAATCACACCAAGAAAGTATCATGTAAAGTTTCCATTTCACTCACTAACTCCGAGTCTACTCGCTCGGAAAACTAGGGACGAAAAGACTACAGTCAGCGGGCGAGGCAATCTGATGCTCCCACATCTTGCTCAGGCAACCGGACATCTCACTAGAATATGTCCACCTCTCCTCTTCCCATCCATTCATTGCCCACACACCCAACCTCGCCCATAAACACATCATCGCCCACCATTTAGTAGCGAACTACCCATCAACCTTAATCTTCCTTCCCCCCTGCACCACAAACCCTGTATCCCCAATCCGACTCATAACGCACTTCGGCTCCCTCTCCCCCGAATGCATGCTCGCCAGCGCAAACGAATCCGTATTATGCGCGAAATGCAAGAAATACCCCTCCGGCATCTTCTTGACAGCCATGACGCCGATCGCGCCAGCAGAGTGGCTGTTCTTGACGCCGGGGTGCTCCATGAAGTCGTTGAGGACGAAGGACTCCATGGCGTCCTCCTCGTTGGTCTCGGTGTTCGTGCCGCCGCGGCCGCGCTTGGTGCAGAAGTAGAGGCGCTCGGCGCATTTCTGAGAGGCCATCGTGGTGGCCATGTGCTCGCCGGTGCCGCTGGTGACGGCGGCGACGGTGACGTTCTCAGAGTCCTCGAAGTCGGCGGGGATGACGGCGGTGCCGACGCCGACGAGAGCGGCTGGTCCGACGCGGCCGCGATGCTTCATGCCGATGCCGCCGGAGGATGAACCGGCGGCGATGTTGCCAAAGATGTCAATGGCGATGGCGCCGACGGTATCGGTAATGCGGTCTTCGTCAATATCCGAGAGCATGAAAGCAGGGAACGGCTTCGGAGTCTCGTCTTCGGGTTCTGGCAGTGTAGTGGGCTCTTGTGTGTCATCAGAACCATCGGTGCCTTTGCGTTGCTTGCCGGCAGGCGGGCGCCCAAGGCCCGGTGGTGTATCAGAAACAGCTTTAGACGGTTCGTCAGCCGCATCCACATTCGTGTTTGGTTTAAGCACAGAGGGAGTACGTGGTCCATGTCCTTCGCTGGAGCGGCTACCGCTGTACCTGGGGCGCTTGGCTGAGTGCATCGATGGACTGATAGGAATGCGGGATTGCGTGTTCGATTCATATTGAATTTTATTGTCTGGAGTTCTTGGTGTTTTCTGGTTCGACGAGGCTGGAATCCTGGTTGGTAGCATGTCATGCTCAGGTTGGAAGACATCTTGCACCCTGTCGTTCGCAAAAGTCGACGGCGATGCTGCCTGAGGAGTGCCTGGTTGGCCTTCGTTCCATGTAGCACTCATGAGAGCGTTGAAGTGATCTCTTCTTTGCTTATCACGGACTCTTTCTTCGTATTCATGGTCAACCACTTCCTCGCCTGGGCTGCCTGGGCTGTTGGGAGTGCGTGGAAACCCAGCCTTCCTCAGGTCCTCCCGCCAGCGGATAAATCTTTCTCTGGCATTAGTAGACACGAGTGCATCGTGGTGAACAATGTCCATTCCATGCTCAAACCCAAACTCTGCTGCACCATCGGCTATCAACAGGTTGGGGGGTACGCGTCTGAGCGACAATGGACGGTTGGACTCTTCCAGAACGATTCGGGCGAGGTGGATCGGATTTTTGATTTCTTGTACAAAATGTCAGCATGGTCATCAAGTTCACTTGGGCTTCTGAACATACTGGCAACGGCGCCACAAGCTCCACTTCGACCCAGATGGTCAACGACTGTTGCATCGCACTCGACAATACCCTCGATTGTGAGGTTACTTCCGTATCCAGCATTGGTGATTTCTTTGTCTTCAAGGACTTTGATTGCTGCTTCGACTGCATCAACCGCTGTTCCACCTCCACGAAGAAACCGCATGGCAACTATGCATGCGCTAAAAAATTGTTAGCAAGATCTGGGTGATGCCTCCCACTGACCGATGTTGTAGCTCAGAGGGAGGAGAATGGGAGGGTAAACTCACTCTGCACATGCAGCGAGATGAATTTTCTCATTCGTGGTGCTGTGATATCCAGCACCAGCATGGACGAATATAGCTGCCACTGGAGCATGACTTTGTCGAGTTAACCCCGGCGGCCGTTTCTCCCCAGCGCCGTCCATTGCGGCGCCAAGTACTGGCCTAGGGGATGGCGCCTGGAGTCGAATATAACCCAGAACGTGTTGTTCTTTGTATCTTGGAAATGGCCTCGAAATAATGTTTGTTAGGCTTGTATTTGTATTCTTTACGTGGTCATGGACTCGACTTCGGATGATTCTAAAGCGGGTTCGAGCGTGGTCAAGTCTTCTAGAGAGGATGTGGTGTCTGGAAGTTGTCTCTGGTTCTTGCATAGAGTGGACCAACGTGTGAGGTCAACAAGGGTTGTTGCAGGAACAATTATACGCGAATTGTGGAATGAATTCTTGGTGCGTTCGGCTGAAGATCGGCTGTTTCTCCAACGCGTTGTCAAGTGAGCGAATTTGCGAGGTAACAGGTGCAATCAACATGAAGCCTGGGGAATTCTTGTCTGGTGAGTTGCCTGGTGTTCAGCTCACCTGCGACGTGTGCACCCGTCACTGAGACTGGGGTGCAAGTGGTTTGATATGTGTGAAAGGTCGAGATTGAAGGATGGGAAAGAGTATGAAGATCAAAACAAGAAGAAGACCTGCGAAATATTGCAGTATCAGCCTTCAAGTGCTTAGCGGAGACGCTCAAGAACGTTCAGATACTGGCAACAAACCGGAGCTCTTTGTACAACAGACACGTCTGTTGACCGTCTCATGGAATCCGCACAGAAAAACCCAAAGTCAAGAATTCTAGGATGAAACGGAGAACCAACTGCTATACAAACGAGTGGCACGTATATGGACAAAAGATCCGTTATACAGAGTCTTTTTATGGATGGGGAGGCGAGGCGGCTTGACACACAACAGCACAGGATTTCAGGAAACTGATAATGACACTGACAAAAAAGGGATAAAGAATAATTGGAAATGAATGGTTTCGGTGAAGATGAGATATTTGATGGAGATGAGGCCAAAAAGGAGGAGGCCGGGTAGGGTGGTGAGAAGATCCCTTGCTCGGCTTCAATGGAGGATAGAAGCTGCTCGGAGAGACTTATCTACCTTATCTCCTCGTCAGCTACTCGCAGCTGCCATGGCGTGCAAGTATGTTGTCAAATTATTGACAGATTATTGACATTGGCCGCTCTTTCTTATTTTGTAAACCCTGAGATGCGGTAAACTAACTCCCAGTCGTTCCTCCATGACTTTCTGATATAAAAATCCAAAATCACGTGATACACAGCCACCAGCCTCCAACTTCTCCAGCCTCACGCTAAATCCATGGTGGGGCGGCTTCCGATAGGCTGCGTCGCCCACCAGCTTCCGTCGTCATCCAAACCTCGAAGGTAACAACTTCCCTGCGACGCTGACGCCGCTCCTATATATCTCTACAACAGCTTCACTCATCTTCATTGAAGCTGTTGGTATATTGAGCGCCTGAAGAAGCCCCCCAACCCCCCAAGATGGCGAACCATACCCCCGCCGTTGTCATGGACAAGTAAGCACTTTTACCCCACTCCGTCCCCAATGGACCGGTGCCTGTGGCATTGTAAGACATACTGACATTTTATACAGCGGCACAGGTTTCTCGAAGCTCGGTGAGATGGAATGAAAGCCGAGAATTGGGACGCAACTGACCATATCTCTCTAGGGTTCGCTGGAAATGACTCGCCGTCCTTCGTATTCCCTACCGCCATCGCAACCAAGGGCGGGGCACCAGGAGCCGGAGGCACTGGATCTGGCCGCCCGGGTGTCGGAGCCAAGCCATCGTTTCTCACTGGAGGAACCGGATCAGGTGGTGGAAACCTATCTATGAAGAGAGGAACAGAGGACCTGGATTTCTTCATCGGTGACGAAGCCTTGGCAGCCGCGAATGGACCAGGTACGTCGTAGTCTATGTTGGAGAGAGGTGAGACTAACTCCAGTGCAGGATACGGAATTCACTACCCCATTCGCCACGGTCAAGTTGAGAACTGGGATCACATGGAGCGCTTCTGGTCGAACTCGATATTCAAATACTTGCGCGTTGAGCCAGAAGACCATCACTTCCTGCTCACCGAGCCCCCGCTAAACCCACCGGAGAACCGCGAGAACACCGCCGAGATCATGTTCGAATCGTTCAACTGCGCCGGTCTATACATCGCTGTCCAGGCAGTGCTCGCCCTTGCTGCCTCGTGGACCTCCTCCAAGGTATCCGACCGGTCTCTTACCGGAACGGTTATCGACTCTGGTGATGGTGTTACCCACGTCATCCCCGTTGCTGAGGGATACGTTATCGGCTCCTCCATCAAGTCTATCCCAATCGCCGGTCGTGATATTACCTACTTTGTGCAATCCCTGCTGAGAGACCGCGGAGAGGCGGACTCGAGCTTGAAGACTGCTGGAGAGATCAAGGAGGAATACTGTTACGTTTGCCCAGATATTGTCAAGGAGTTCAGCAGGTTCGACAAGGACCCCACGCGCTTTGTGAAGCACCTTGTCACCCAACCCGGCGGAAGGAAGGTCTCGGTCGATGTTGGCTACGAGCGTTTCCTGGCACCCGAGATCTTCTTCAACCCCGAGATCTACTCCTCCGACTTCCTGACCCCCCTCCCACAAGTGGTCGACACCGTTATCCAAACCTCGCCCATCGATGTGCGTCGCGGCCTCTACAAGAACATTGTCCTATCGGGTGGATCCACTCTCTACAAAGATTTCGGTCGTAGGTTACAGCGCGACATCAAGCACCTCGTCGACGCACGCATCCGCGCCTCGGAAGCGAAGAGTGGAGGCGCGAAGTCTGGCGGCCTGGAGGTACAGGTTATTACGCACAAGCGCCAGAGACATGGTCCATGGTTTGGTGGAAGTTTGTTGGGACAGACGCCCGAGTTCAGGAGTTACTGCCACACCAAGGTATGTCTTGCTGAGTATTATAGATGTCTTCGAGATGTAGCGCTAACATTTTATAGGCGGAGTACGATGAGATAGGCCCCTCCATTGTGCGGAGATTTGCTCTGTTGGGAGGTCCAGGTGGCTCATAGAGTGAGATGGGTGCGGGAGGTACTGGGTGAGATAGGGGGGAGGAAAAGCTATAGATACTGTAGTTTCAAGCGCCATTGACAGTTTATATTGACTTATATGATATGGATGTGACTACCACGGCTGGTGACTATTTACCTGGGCAAGCCACTCGCATTCCAAAAATGCCAGGTCGTCTTCTGAGTATCCAGCCTCCACTAAGGTGGATTCCGCTGCCTTCCATGCCTTTTCCCTGTGTCGTCTGTGAAGCTCTTCGTTGATAATTTCCTTAACTGCCCGCCTAATTCTTTTCTTTTGCCCCAAAGCGCGTTTTCCGGTTTCGTAATTATGGTCTTTGTCATCTCGCAAATTACTATCTCAGTTTCCAGGCGTCTGACTGCCTCCTCTTCTGCTGCCTCGATGAGACTGCTATGGTTTGCTTGGTCTTGACTTTGACTAGGCACTAAGTCCCTCTCGTAATCTAGGTGTCTTCCCACAGCGTCCTGGAGAGTCCGTCCTCGCTCGGAGAGACTGTCGCAGTTCTAGCTGCGGCTGTAGCCAGTGCTGGTCGAGACATTCATCAACCACAGCCGCTAGACTTTTCACCTTCTCTTGGAGGACCTGTAGCTGGAGATTTGATTCTGCCCCTGCTCCACACTTGTCCATCTGTTGATATAACTAGACACAGCCGAAGACACTTTCTTTTCGGCGTGTTGATACCCCCAATCCTGTTGCGATATGAACCCCCTTTCAGCCTCAATGACGTAGTCCCAGAGCTTTACTGCGGATTCCCATGCTAGCTGACATAGCTCTCCACTCGGAGTGTGGATTTCCTTCAGGGCTTCAAATGGGACTGTTCTCCTAGAATCCAACTTCACATAGCTCCGAGGTTTCGGTAACTCACAAGCGTATTCCTTCGTATTAACCAGGCGTACCTCTGAACGATTCTCGCCTGAATGCCAATGATTCCCGGAGACTGGCATGTATATTCGAGGGTCAGCAGTTTCATCAACTGACGACGTGATGTTAACGATGTGGACTCGTCCATCAGATTGCCTATTTATGACAACCACTGGGTGGCACTGATACATCCGGTCCAGGTGGAGCTCATGTTGCATTTCCGAGCTTCATTTCTTTGCAAAAGGTTTGAAAGTATACACCTTCCCAACACAATTTCTAACGGCTTCTATCTCGAAGGTTATTGGGGTCGCTGCCAGGGCTGGATTATCAGCATTGCTAGAGTGTGATTCTAGACTCATTTATGCTATTTCTTTGGCAGAGGATTTAATAATTTAAATGCGTATTAATATGGAGATTGAGGAGCAAAATCCATACATCTAATATAAGATTCATATCCATTATATTTGGGGTCATGGCCTGATCAAGGGTCACGATGACGGTGGGTTGCCAAGAGACCCTTACAATGGCACTGGCCCCAGGGTTTTGATAACCCCTAGTCCCCTCACATATTCTATTTAATTCGCTCTGGGTTTTCACATACGATTGGAGCAGAGAGTGACTGAAGGCGGATATTTCCATCTTTGGTGCTTCGGAGAAAGTTATAGCCTGTCACGACACCACCTACGTAATGGGACCTGAAAGTCACCTGTTCTCGCATTCAGTATGCTGTCATTCGGGACCATAACTTTGTTTCCTCAATGTCTGAAATAATCCCATATTATAATTTATAGTTACAGGGCAGGCTTGAATTTAATAGTTACCAAGTCGACTACGAGGGTTGTGGAGAATCACAGACTATGGACAATTTACCAGATACTCAGTGGGCACAAATTGCCAAAGGGCCCGGTGACAGTAGGCTCTATCCCCTGTTCTCTCTCCCTGTCTCTCGGCATGGCATTTCCTCATCTCCTATCAGAGAAAGGCGGTCACTAAGCTGTCTTAGAGTTCGAATACAAGAAGGTCCCTGTCCCTATCCCCGGTCCAGATGAAGTCCTAGTCAATATAAAATTCTCCGGGGTGTGCCATACGTGCGTCTCCTATACTCTCATCGCATATCAAAGCATCACATAGATCTTACTAACAGAATAGCGACTTGCACGCCCTGGCTGGAGACTGGCCTCTCAAAACCAAATGGCCCCTAATCGGAGGCCATGAAGGCGCTGGTGTCGTAGTCGAGCGCGGCGAACTCATCAGCGATGTCAAAATTGGAGACCATGTCGGTGTAAAATGGCTGAACGGTTCCTGTCTCTCTTGTTCCTTCTGCCAGGCCTCAGATGAGCCGTTATGCCCCAAGGCGATTCTGTCAGGGTACACAGTTGATGGCACCTTTCAACAGTACTGTATTGCGAAGGCGGCACATGTCGCACATATCCCGCCAGATGTCGATCTGGCATCTGTGGCGCCCATTCTCTGTGCTGGAATCACAGTTTATAAGGCACTGAAAGAATCCAATGCCCGTCCTGGACAGACTGTCGCCATTGTCGGAGCAGGAGGCGGACTCGGCACGCTTGCTATTCAATATGCGAAAGCGATGGGACTCGAGGTGCTGGCTATTGACGGTGGCTCGGAGAAGGGAAAGCTGTGCAAGAAGCTCGGCGCGAAGACCTATGTCGATTTTGAGACAACGAAGGACATCGTAGCGGACGTCAAAGCAGAAACGGACGAGCGCGCTGGTCCCAACGCCGTGCTATTGATTGCGCCGTTCGAGAAGCCATTCCAGCAAGCCAGCGAGTATATACGGCCACGTGGGACGATTGTCGCGATAGGAATGCCCGCGGATGCGATCCTCAGGGCGCCTGTTTTTGAAACCGTCGTCAAGATGATCACGATTAAAGGGAGCTATGTTGGGAACAGGCGCGACACGGCGGAGGCGATCCAGTTCTTTGCGCGGGGGTTGGTTAGTGCCCCGCTTGAGGTGATGGGACTCAGTCAGTTGCAGGAGATATTCGAAAGATTACGCGCGGGGAAGGTAGCGGGGAGAATAGTAGTTGACACGAGCAAGTAGGATATTTGGGGGAGGATGGGCGGTTTGATCGACGAAGCGCGCGCGAGATGGCGGGAGCTAGAGTCGCGGGCGTTGTTGTGTGAGATAGGTATCATATTTTCTTTTCTGTTAGCTCGAAGGGGGGGGGGGATTTGAACACAACGGAGAAAGCGACGGCAATAGTAACCCAGAGCTCGAGAATAGCTGATATATCATATTGTCACTCTAAATTTTCACAGCAACTATGAATAAACCAAGGCTTTTGAGCACTTGAAACCGTAATGATCAGGGTTAGTTGCTCAGAGATGAAATTAACATACGAAGTCCCATCAGCTTCATATTTAGTACCAGTTCCTATATCGAAATACATCCCCAGACTTTGAGCGGCACAGTAAAGTGCTCCTTTGAGTCTTCAATCGCGTCATGTTTGTTGGATGTTGGCATCGACACAAGTATTTTCTCATGAGGGGTTTGGCCGGCGGCCAACGGTTCCGAGCTAAGCGCTGCGCCTGCCCATCACCAACAACACATAGCCGCCCAACATCTTCAAACCAACATATGAAAGACGGGAAAAAACGGTCACGAGTGCCATCAAGGTCGCAACCTTTTGCAACCCTTATCAAGGGATGGGGGCCATTGTTGGCCGTGTGAGGCAGTTTCCGAGGGATACATGGAATAGGAAACCCGTCCTATTGCCCCTCCAGATCGACCCCGTGGGTTGACACCATCCACGATGACGCGGCGATATTCTGATATTCAGTGTAAGTTGGCGCTTCAAAAGAGCGCTTGCCATGATGTTTGTCTGTCTTTAGTCTTTACCAGTCTTCGAAGGTGAGCGCCTACGATGGGCAGATTTCAATCCACAGCCTCCGTCTGTCCGTTGGAGGTTTCATTTCAACCCTTATCTGTTGGACATGGTGCCATGCACACTTATATATATATCACGACCTGCATCTGCATGGTTAGGATCATTCATCTGTAACACTCAACTGCATCTTCTATTGGCATATTCTCAAGGCAACACTGCAAGCCTCCGCATTCGGCCAATATCAGACTCCAAACCACCCACAAACCACTCACAAACCACCTACAAACACCTATCATCGTCATGCCTCTGCCATACATTCTCTCCACCCCACCTACCCCACCACCACTCAATATGAAGGGCCACAGGTCCATCGAAGGCAAAGCCTTCCGCTTCAAGCCTCGCATCGACTGGCCCGCCGCTGCACGCAGCGAGCTCGGCTTCTGCGACCCCTTCTTCCTGCACCCCGTCTTCGTGGTGCGCAAACTAGGCCACGACCGCGCCGAAGTGGTCTCCCTGACCTCGACCCGGGACGATACCGTTGACCCGCGGAACTACCTCCAGATCGCGACGCCGAACTGGATGAAGAAGCAGACTGGCCCCAAGCTCAACCTCGTCAATACCCCAGGCTGCGTGACGCAGCTGCCGAAGACCAGCTGGGTGCGCTTGGACAATTGCCGCGAGGTGCCACTTGATATCTTGCAGGGGTGGATGAGGGATGATGGCGTGCAGTATATGCTGCGCAAGGAGTCGAGGGAGAAGTTGTATCGGTTTGTGAGGCGCGCCGAGTCCGGGTGGATTGATGACAGGGAGGAGGAACAGTTCGGCTCGCCGCAGTTCAGTTTGCTAGAGTTTGGATCGTCTCAGTTCTCTTCGCCGCAATTCACGTTGCCTCACACTCCGCCACGCACCCCATCGCCGTTCCCGATCTATGAGATGCCAGCAGACAACTTTCCTGAGGTTGGAAACCGATTCCCAGGATGGGGCGGCCTGAATGCTGTGGAGGGCGACCCTTTCCTCGACCCTCGTCACTGTAAGCGACCGGGTGCACCAACACCCATGCCGATGCCGATGCGGAAGGAGAGGAAGAGCTTGGATGTCGACGAGCTAGTAAAGGCACTGAGAGACCTGGAAGGAAGGGTAGATCAGCTGCACAATGCGCTGAGCCTGTTGCAGATCGTCTCTCAGTCTGGCTGCCGACAGAATCAGAGAACCGAAGCGTGGGATATCCTTTGAAGAAGGAGAGAGCCTTTTGGTGACGGAGGAGCCTTTGAAGAAGGTGGGAGTCTGAAGAAGGAGCATTGTATCAACACTGGACCGTATTTCTTTCTGTTATATCATCAATCAAGGCCGAGGCAACATTTGTTAGAGGACAGTCGTTTCTAGAATTGGCGCTCGGTAACAGGGATCTGGAGTTTTGATTACTTAGTTAGCTAGATTTTGAGTCGAATGATTCTAGCCATATACTTCCACACATTCCGAGTTTATTTACCCATTGTGCTCACAGTCACTATAACGTCCTGATATCGTTTTACAACCTGTCTATTATACGACAACCGAGTAGAAAATACACATTATTCGCCCGGTACTGGTGTCCCAACATTTGAGCCAGACTCGGTGCCATTAACAACCCTCCTCTTCTTCTTCTTTTTCCTCGGCACGACCGCTGGTTTGGCGCCGTAGTTGCCGAGAGCGAGATGTGTTCCGCATGTCAGACAAATCGCGCCTTCAGGGGGTGAACAGAATACTGCGTATATTAGCGCTGCCAGGTATCTATGAGGAGAGAGACGTACTGCTTAGGCAAATGCTGCATACAAACCCGATGTCCACCACATTCCTGTGGCAGAAGCAAGCCGCTCTGAAGTCCACTACCTCTTGTGTTGGAGATATTAGATGCGTCCGCGCGCCCTGGTCGGGGAGGAAGCCAAGCATGAGGGATTGTAGGAGGCCTTGGGGGCTGCGTAATTGCATGTAGGTTCCATTCGTGGCGTCGGAAGCCTGCTGTAAGAACACCGTGTCTCCTGATAACTTGAGAATATCGATTGGGATCCGCAGTCGTTGGGCCGCGAATGTGGTGTTCATGATGGGGATGTATTGATGTGCTAAGTCTCCTGATACTGAGATGACGAGGATGCGACACAGGAGCCCTCGAGGGACATCATCTGTGGGATTCTCACCTCCGTCGGGGTGGGACTTGCCGCTGGAAGAGACACCAGACTCGTTGTAAGTTACTGTCGCCTTGTTCGAGTATGAAAGTGCGAGGGTGAGCGCCCCAGCCATTTGGGTGGTGGTTGTGGAGGAGACGTCTTCTGTAGTCGTTGAGTCGATGAGCTCTCGTAAGGAAGTGAGAAGGTCGTGCTCAATAAGAGAGAATGGGCGGTACTTGTTCGCATCGTTTGGGGCCTTGGTCGTGCGATCATGCCCATCGGTCATCGCTGTATCTTCTCCAGCTCCCCGCGCACTGGGAGGGCGGGGGTAGAGCCACGCCGCACGATGGCTGTGGCTCGCGACAACTGCCACTTGGTTGGCATTGTTGAAGGCTAGATGGGCGTTTATGAATACCAAAAGATTGGCGACGGCTTTTGAAAGGGGGAGGGTGTCATGGAGGAGGGCCCAGGCGTGTGGATTTGTGTCGAGAACGATTGTTAGAAGGGATGGGGACTCCTCTAGAGAAGGGTTAGCGCTGGCATTCAACCAGAAAGGCATATAGTTACCAGTTATAGTGCGCTCATAGTGATCAGATCCATCAACAGCGTTCATGGTGACGTTCTTGGAGCCTTGAGGCCTGTCCTGTAGGAGAATCCGCAGACAGATTCCAAGCCGACTTCAGGCTGCCCACGAGGGTTGCCGTGGCTCAAAGCCGTATCGTCGACCGCTTTTTAGTTTCTTTCATATGACATCCGGGAGTTTGTAGGTGGATTAATAGATCTCAAGAACGTTAAATCGTCAAAATGGGTTCCGTCGCCTGCGACAGCCATGCAATGTCTTGATTTGCATGCGTAGAGCGCGACTTTTTGGACTTTTTGGACTTTTTGGAGAGGCGACCGCGAATTTCCATTTCCGGACCCCAGTCAGCCGTCGCCTTGATGACGCCCTGCCATGTGACTTGACTAAAGCCCAGACAGCTTGGCTTATCGGTGGCCCGCGAAATGTCGCCGTAATGCGCTAGGCCGCTAGCGCCGCACGTGACGGCTTATCGCCCGCGAAAACGGCGCGTCACGGGGCCGTGAAATCGGCTGCGCGGCTGCTGATAAGTGGCCCCGATAAGTGCTGGGCGGCCCCCGCGCACTTATCGCGACACCTACCACTGGCGACGGCAACGACGATGGCCGACGACCTCTATATTGCTGCGGACGAGCGCGCGCGCGACGCCCGCAGGGCCGGCCTGCAGGCTAAGAAGGACGAGCAGCCGCTGAACACGGCGCGCAGCTACGCGTCGAAGCAGCGCGAGTGGAAGGTGAGCTACCCCCCCCCCCCC
>KV458859.1:48939-142366 GCA_001662605.1 Pseudogymnoascus sp. 05NY08
CCTCCCTAGCTAATGCGCTGCTTGGCAGACCTGGTGCCACACGCCACGCGCCGCACAGGACGGCTCCCTGCACAGCTGGCCTGACGGCGAGCTCGTTACGCCAGACAAGCTCGCGGCCTGGCTGAAGGAGGACATCCTCTTGCGGCGGGTGGCGGTCCCTACGAGGCGCCGGCCGCGGTCGCGGCCAATGCAGCATCAGCGGCAGCTGCAGGAGGAGCAGGACCAGGCTGACGCTGTGGCCGTCGCAGAGGCCAAGGCGCTTGCGGACACCCTCGAGGTCCCGCTGGCTGAAGTTGCCGAGCTGCTTGCGGATGACCGCGAGGGCTACGTTGCGCCCGCGGCCCTTACAGCAGCAACTGAGCTGCCTGCGGCTGCCCTAGGCTAGGGGTCGCTGCTCACGAAGGGTACAGTCGACGCTTACATAGCGGCCGTGCTAGAGCTCTGGCGGCTGCAGGTCGCGCACGGTAACAGCAACACAGAGCACCTGCGCAGCACTGCCGTCCGTGGCTTCCTTGAGCAGCGGGGCCGGCAGCGGGGCAAGCACGACCGTGCCTCCTTTAAGGACCGCGGGAGCGACGGCATACAGGCCGGCTACTCAGCTGAGGAGTGGCGCCGGATCCAGGACCAGCTCCTTAGCGGTGCTGCCTACGCCCCGCAGAACCTCCGCACGCGCGTCGACCTGCTCTTCGGCCACTACTACCTCCTGCGTGGCGAGAACCGCCGTAGGATGGAGCTCGCGGACCTGTCCCTACTAGACTACCCGCTGTCGGAGGGCCCCACCCTATGTGGCTGCCTCGTGAGCCTCCTACAGGACGGCAAGCTGAACAAGACGGCGCGGAAGGAGTTCATGGGCGCCCTGCGGCACAAGGACCCCCTATTCTGCACGCAGGGGGCCCTTGCGCAGCTCTTCTTCTGGCGCTGGCATGTCGCTGGGGAGGCGCCCCCCTCCTTCCGGCAGCGCAAGGACTGGTATAGGATTAAGGTCCTTGTCGGGCGCGACCGTGAGCAGGAGCTGTCGTACCCGACGCAGCTTCAGGAGACCTGGCGCATCTTTGGCGCGGCTGGCCTAGTTGCAGCGAAGAAGACGCACCTGCTGCGGAGGGTCAGTGCGCAGGATGCTGAGACGCACGGCAGCTCGCTTGCCCAGATCTCGCAGGCCGGCCGCTGGAACCAGAGCGTGCTCTGCCAGGCCTACCTGACGCACCTGCCGCGCCAGTTCATGCGCATTGTCGCCGGCTTCTCGGCGTCCGCAGGGGACTACTTCCTTGCGCGCGCAGCCCACGAGCCGCCACAGGAGCTACAGAAGCAGCTCTGGCCCTGGATTGAGGAGTGGGAGCCCCGGTTTGAGGCGCGTGCGCGCCGCTGTTGCTGGGCGGAGGGCGGCCTTGACGAGGACGACCTTGCTGCAGACGGCTTCCTTAAGCTCATGCGGCGCCTCCGTGTAGTCCTCCTGCAGGACCTTGCCGTCTTGCAGCTGTGCCATCCGTCGCTGCCCTTCTTCGCCCACGCCCCGTTCTACGGGCCGGCTTGGGACGAGTATTCGCACGCTGTCCGCTCTGACGCTAGCCTAGGCACTGAGCCGCCGAGCCTGCTCCTACAGCGCGCCCTGCCTGAGCTCAGCGGCGTCCTCGAGAGCTCGCGCGAGGCCCTCCTACAGAGCAGCCGACATCTCGCCAGCCGGCTCGAGGGCAGGCTGCAGGGCATCCAGGGCAGCCTTGACGCGCTGTTGCAGGGCCATGTGCCAATAACCTTTACAGGCTACTTTGGCGCGGGCCCGACAGAGCGTACAGCGCCGCCTCCACCTACCGCGCCATCGCCAACGCAAGTACGTG
Organism: Pseudogymnoascus sp. 05NY08; assembly: GCA_001662605.1. Taxonomy (NCBI): domain Eukaryota; kingdom Fungi; phylum Ascomycota; class Leotiomycetes; order Thelebolales; family Thelebolaceae; genus Pseudogymnoascus; species Pseudogymnoascus sp. 05NY08. The sequence continues at coordinate 50,772 of KV458859.1, forward strand.
TAGGCGTGGGCGTAGCTGCGACCCCGACTATAGGCGCTGCTGTAGGCGTGAGCGTGGGTGAAGGACCTAGCCCGCCAGTTGTCACAGCCCTAGCACGCGCCTTTACTGTTGCGGACGTGTGGAGGGAGTGGAAGGAGGGGCTCGCCGGCCGGCCTGCAATCCGCGAGCTAGAAGAGTCATGGGGTAGCCGCTAGCGCCCAGGCAATGCTGTTAGGGTCCAGTTCTGCCGGCGAAAGGTCATCTGGGATGAGGTGCTGGCTGGCGTAGCGCACAGTGGGCAGAGCGAGGCGGAGGTTGTTGCTGAGCTCGAGGCCCTACGCGCAGGCCGCAGCCTGAACCAGCTCGTCGACGAGCTGAAGCAGCGCCGCCAGAGCAAGCTGCTTAGTAGAGGCGGCCAGCGTACAATGAGGGGTTACGGGAGGAGGGCACGCTGGGGTCGGTGGGGGAGGCGGGGCGGCCTGCCACCCCGACAGGCCGTTAGCTAGAGCATTACTTCCCTACATAGCACTACTGAATAATGGTATTTCTAACTGCTGCAACTGCCGTCGGCCCCCCCTATACTGCTCAACAGTGCGCCGCTGCCGCCTGTCCCCCCTCCCGTCTCGCACCCTCCCCGTACCCACGCGCGCACGCCCACCTCTACACGCCAGCGCCCGCTTCACGCCAGTCCTGGGGCCCTGCGCACTGCGCACTGCCTGTGCTGCCCGTACGCCCCCGCGGAGGCCAGGCGCGACCCAGGCGCGGCCTCGCTCGAGCCGTCTGGGTGTGGCACGGTCGCGGCGCACTTATCAGGTGGTAGGTCTGTAATCACACGTGATTTCGGGAAATTACACTCACAAACGACCCCACGATAAGTGCTGCTTATCAGTCCACATAGAGCTACGATAAGAGCGGCAGAAAGTGCCCCGCCATATTCGCTCATCATCATAATCTATCTACCTCGCTCCTTTGTATCCCTTCATATCAACTATGGACCTTATATAAAGCAGCAATCGGAATATGTCTGATGCAGCCACTCCCCCGCCGCGGCAACCCACCGTCAAAGCTGGGCCAAATGTCGACTTCAGCAGATCCGAGTCAGTTAGTGATGAGGTTCTGGTTGTGCTCGCCGGCCTCGTCGAGGGCGGGCAGGATGACGACGAGACATGCCTTACTCTCGATGCGTTAACACGTCTCTTGAGCAGAGACGACAAGAGCAACCCCCCGGTGGGAGAAGAGCTGGCGCCTCTCATCGATGCAGACTGTTTCGACACCCTTGCCGCCTATCTGGATATGAGACAAGGAGATGCCATACGGGGGCATGCAACCATGACACTCTCAGCATATCTGAAAGCTTCCGGCGAGCAGGGTGTACATTTCCTAACTCGATTTTTCAAGGACAAAGTGCAGAAAGGTACATATGACGACTTCATCATCGCATTCTCAGTTGCGGCTTGTACATTTCCAGTCATACCAGATGTGTCTGCTGAGCTCTTTCTCAGCCCAGGGTTTGTCTATGGCCTGGGCCCATTAATGAAGAGAAAGTGGAAGAGCAAAAAAGTAGAACAGGCATGTCTTGATATGCTCAATGTCGCTTGTATGCATGGTGCTTGCCGCGAGGCAATCCAGAAGTACTGCACGGAATGGCTGGAGGAGATAGTGGTCGAGGCGCCTAAGGCTATAGACGACTTGCACAAGTCGGAAAGATATGCTGTTGTTGAGGATGGGCCTCTTCAGCAGCGCCTACATACACCTGCCGTTAGGAATTTGGCTGCTGTTATATTGGCCAAGCTACAGGTAAGCTACCTGCATTACTGTACCCAAACATGGCAAGTAGATAAGCTAACTCGGTCTCTAGGCTGTCCCGTCGGCTCCAGCAGCTGATTCGAAAGAAAAAATACAGCCGGCAGTGACAAACGTCGACAAACTAACAGATATCTTCAATCAATATCTTACCACTAGTGACGAGTCGCTCCACAAAGGTTCAATAGAAGGTCTTGCATACGCCTCTTTGCAACCGGTAGTAAAGGAGAAGATTGCCAATGACCCAGCATTCCTCAAGAGCATACTTCATGTTCTCGAGACCAACCCTCCCAAGTCTTCCACTACCTACGGAGGCCTCTCTATCCTCGTCAACCTCACCACTTACCTTCCGTCGCTCACAGAAGAGCAAAAACGCATAACTCAGCTGAAAGCATACGCCAATGCCTCCCGCCCATCTCACGAGGCAGACCCTCTAAACAGTGATGCCCACGTCGCCGCCAGGTGCACCGCCGTTTTCAAGGCAGAGGCTATACCTGTCCTTGTGTCTCACTCTGTACAAGGCTCTTTGGCATCCCTTAAGCTCATCGTCCAGATTCTCCTGTCCATATCCCGCTCTTCCGAATTACGCGGGCGTATTGCACAGCAAGGCGGAGTGAAGCTGCTACTACACGCGTACAACCAATTTCCTGAGACCGACCAAAGCGCTAAGAGGACGACAGCGCATGCGCTTGCGAGAATTCTTATATCCACGAATCCAATTCACATCTTTGGTGGCTCAAATCCGCATCCATTAAATCAAGCGATCCGGCCTCTTATATCTCTCCTATCTGATGACCCGACGACTGAGATACGGGATTTACTACCTGCGTTCGAAGCGCTCCTTGCTCTCACGAACCTCGCGTCTGTCGACAACGATGCGCGAGATCCCATTATCCGTGATGGTTGGTCTAGTATCGACGAGCTCCTCTTGTCAAACAACACTCTGGTTACACGAGCTTCAGTGGAATTGGTCTGCAATCTGATGGAGAGCCCCACCGGCGTCGCTAAGTTTGCAGACGGGAGCAAACAGGCTAGCAATAGACTACACATTCTACTTGCTCTGGCTGATTCGGAGGACCTCGCGACTCGGCGAGCTGCAGGCGGTGCGCTAGCAAGCTTGACGCAGTGGGATTCCGCCGTTACTGCGATTCTGGGACGCGAGCGCGGTGTAGCTATATTGCTTAAGTTGTGCAAGGAAGACGAAGAAGATCTGAGGCACCGGGGAGTCGTGTGCATATCAAATATGTTGAATGCACCTGGGGATGGAGGCGAGAAGGCCGCCGCAAAGGTGAAAGAGGCGGATGGCGTGGAGGCGCTCAAGGAGTGCGCGAGGAAGAGTCGGAGCCAGGAGGTCTTGGAAATAACAGTAGAGGCGTTGCAAAAGCTGTTGGGGGATAGTGGCACGAAGTCGCTTCAATTGGCGGCGGCTGCATAACCTGGGTCTGGAGCCTGGAAATTTGATCAAGCGTAAAGGGGTGGTAGGCATGTTATCGTAGTAGGTAGATATTTATATTGTTTATCTTGTTCATTTGTCTATATACGGAGTTATACATCAATGAGACATTTAGGCATCGCTTGTTGGCTTCAGACCCTCAACAGCACCCGTTGCAATGATCCCCTCTGCATCAGCCACATCTGCGCCAAGCTTCTCTTCCACCCCCTCCATTATATCCGTAGCTAGGATTTCTGGCAAAGGCTCATCAATCCTCGATAACACAGCAACACCCTCTACGTGCCCAGTTTGAGGGAAGAAATCGAACCCTCTGATGCTCTCAATCTTATACCTCCTGCCCAATCCTCCATGCCCATCCTTTCCATTCACGTACCCGTGTACCATCACACCCACATCACGAGCTTGCGTGTGAACATTACAGCTCACATAGACCACTCTCCTCGGGCCGAAGCTGAGTAACTGTCTGAGGAAACTATCATCACAGCCTTTCCTTGGGGGGTCAATCACCACCACCGTCTCGTCAGCGGGATATGTAACGGATTTGAAAAGTTCAGGGGCGTCGGCAGCGAGGAAAGAGGCTTTGGACTCGGGGATATTGTTGAGGGATGCGTTCTTGGAGGCGAAATCGATGGAAGCGGAGGAGATGTCGATGCCGGTGCTGGATTCGAAGAGGGAGGAGAGCGTGATGGTGAAGAGGCCAGAGCCGGAATAGGCATCGATTAGATACTTGACTGGCAGCTCGCTCGAGGAAACGGGAGGGATGATGTTTTCGCGGATGTACTGTGTAAATGGTGGGAGGATAGAGTTGTTATTCTGGAAGAAAGCGCCAGCGGGGTTGGTGAAGGTAAAGTCCTCAATATATTCGGTTGAGGTGGCGTTGTTGTCTGTGATGCATGTTTTGAGATCTGTAGTCTCCGTGCCCTCGACTGGGATAGCGATTGTGTTCTCCGGGATGGGCGATGGGAGTTCCGAGTTAGGCACTCGCTGAGTGGACTCGCGGAGCAGAATCGTAGCACCACGCTTGTACTTGTCCAGCTCGACGGCTACGCGGGCGCGCTCGCTCTTCATGCCCTTTCTAACGGCGTCGGTGCCGATGGGGCAGTCCTCAATGTCTAGAGTTATGCGGCGATTCTTCTGCATGAAGCCGATTTCTGGGGTCTTCTCGAAGGCCTTCTTAATGCCCGCCCTGGCATCGGCGCGACTCCTATATCCTGGCGGCCCGTCAAAATGGGGCGTGAGTTTCGTGCGGTAGTTGTATTGTAATGGACTGCCCATCGTATTCAGAACAGCGGGTACCAGCTCAGTTGGAATATGTGAGAAGTTTTTGTAGGCCTTTTCGACGATGGACTTCTTGTGGTCGAGTTGAGTGGGGTAGTCGAGCATCTGGAATTGGCAGCCAGAGCATTTGGAGAAATACTGGCACCCAATTCTGCTATCGTCTCGGAGTGGTGATGGCTCGACGACACTGAGGAAATCGGCGAGAGAGTAGTGGTGTTTCTCAAAATGCTTGATGACTTTGACTCGCGCAATGTCGCCTGGTGCCGTGAATGGGACGACGTAAATCTGGTCCGATCCAGGGGCTACAGCCAACCCATCGCCCGTAGATGATATCTCCAACACTTTCACATCGAGTTCTGTGAAAGGTGCTGGTAGGCTCGTCTTCGATTCCGACTCGCCCTCTGCGACGCTAGCTTCGCCATGCTTGGGGTCTTCGAGTCGCTGCCTCGAAAAGAGATCTGTCACATCTGCCAATAACACGTCTTCTGTTGACCCTTCCTTGACTGGTTTTTTTTTTTGTGTCTTCTGCCTCTTATTTCCACGACCGCCTTGGTTGCCGCGCCCACCTTGGTGGTCTCTCTTGCGATTCTCTGCGCCCGCCGGCGCAATCTTTCGTTCTGTCTCCATTGGCCGGTAATTAAATTGTCTTACCGTCCTCAATGGTATGAACAGGTTTCTAGAAATTACTCTGGAAAGTTTGAACATTGAGATTCGAATACCGAATCAGAGTGCATCTATTTCAAAATAATTTCGAGGCCAATCCGGCACCGGATAAACATTGTTGCGCCAACTTAAATTTATCGCCAAAGGTACGGCTCCAACAACCTCATACTCAGGGAGGAAGCCGAGAAAAAAAGCCGCCTCATACCGCGGTGTTCACGATGCGCGTCTCACGCCCAGCACGATGTGCGTTCTCCTCCGTATCGTCAATTGCGAAGGCTCGACCAATGGTCCAATGCCGAGATTTCTCAACAACCCAATCTCTTCCCGCACGACGCCGTCCTCGGTTTGCCAGTGTCAAGGCCGAGGATATGGGATTGGTATCCCAGGCCCCCACGGGCGTGCTGAAGAGCTACACCAAGAAAGATGAGCAAAATCTGTCGAAAAGATACACTCCCGATCAAATGCGTGTCATCGCCGCTGGCGAAGAGGCAATCGACATCGAAGACATCCGCAGCCACGGTGTCTTCCGCACCGACCCCAACGCATTCAAGTATCTCGACGACTTCTCTGTCCTTCGCCCTACTATAGACAGAATACCCAAGGCGGCAAGCACTGTTCCTAAGGGCGCGCGCTGGTTAAATGCGACGGAGCGGTTTGACCAGGTCAACGAATGGCTGGGGAAGATGACGGAGGAGAAAGAACTACAGGGTCTGACTGAGCCCAACGCTGTGCCCATAACGAGGTTAGACCTGCAGAAGTTTATCGATGAAACTCCATCGATGACAGGCGGCGGCAAGTTTGGGTCCAGCGTCCTTGCGCCTGCCCTACCAAAGGTTCCAGGCTATGCAGAGATATACCAAAGCTCGACTCTTGCCGACAAGCGCGACCCCCTCGGTACATACGACACACTGAGGAGGCAGACGGGATTGAGCCTTGATAATATCTTGGATCTGAAGGTAAAGAACATCGTGGCTCATAGAGTTGTGAATATGACACGTTTAGGCCGAATTCAGAGCTTCTATACATTGTCTATTGCTGGCAATGGGGATGGAATGCTTGGATTGGGAGAGGCGAAGTCTTCAGAAATGGTAGACTCATTGAATCAATCTCGCGCGGCTGCTATCAAAAACATGAAGCCGATTCCGCGCTACGAAGATAGGACGATATTTGGCGACGTAGAGACAAAAGTTTCGGCTGTAAGGGTTCAGTTGATGTCGAGGCCACCTGGTAAGTGCCCCTATGACAACCTTTATGTCTCGGCGTTTCCAATGCGGTGCTAATTTTGATTCCAGGATTTGGACTCCGCTGCCAATACATTATCTTTGAAATGTGTCGCGCTGCCGGTATCGCTGACATTGCTGCGCGTGTCCCATTCGCGAGGAACAAAATGAACACGGCCAAAGCCACATACGAGGCGTTGATGAACCAGAGGATCCCGGATGAGGTTGCTCGTGGGTTAGGCAAGAAGTTAATCGATGTGCGGAAGGTTTACTATGGAGGAGACCAGCAACTTCCCAAGAGGCAGAGGACGGATGATGCTGAAGTGTAAAGAAAGGGACTTGAGGTCTGGGATAGTGTACTGATACGTTTAGAGGTGGTACTGTATAGCGAATTTGTAGTATATATAAGATAAGAAGCCACTGTTGCCCGGTCATTTATTTTCGTGCCTTTATTCATTCGTGAACCAGCAATCCTGGGTATCCTTAACGCCATAACTCCATTTTCCCTCAGCTCACACGTCGTCCCAGTGGAGCCAATCTCCATACGCAGCCCTTAATGATCCTGTCCAGCACCTTGATCGCCAGAGTAAATCTCCTGTTGTAGCACAATACTGTACACGCTCGCCTTGAGGAGCGTAAACACCAAGCTCGTCTTGCGTTCTAGCTGCAGAAGCCCATCTAGAATTTCAGCGGTTGGTGCGCCTGCTAACCCGTCAAGGAGGGATGCGAGCTTCATGTTATATTAGCACAGGTAGAGACATAATGGACGGTAAATACATACCTTCTTCATATTGTCAGCCAGGCGCTCATACTCCTCCAAGACGTCCTGTTCGAGAGGGGAGAGGTCGTCTGGTCCCGGGGGACTTGTTAGGGAGAGAGACGCAGTCGCGTCATTGAGGTCGGTAGTCATCGTTTGTGAGAGGACTGAATTGTCTCTACTCGGCGGTTGGAGAGTTTCGCAGTGTTGAAAGAGGTGAATCCAACTGTCGCTGCGCATGTGTGGGGTCGTGGTCGCGTATGTTGACGTGTGGGGGATTTGACAGCGCGAGGCTTCAGCCTTGTGAACTTCACACAACATGACGAGATATTCGACCACTTTGACTCTATCTACATTCCCATATTTCCTATTCTTTAATCATATACAAGGTAGCAAACTATATCTCATCTAAATTACTCATTTTCTACAGCACTATAACAGAACTCATAGTTGCTGATTATATTACCAACCAATCGCTTTTAATCCACCTTGTCTCCGTCAGTTCCCATCAGACCATCATCCTGCACGAGTGCTATAAATTACTTTATCAACAAGCTCTTCACAACAGCCAGATCAAAATACCCATTTATTTTGTCGTCATTGCCTCTCCCAACATTTAACCCAGGTGCGACTACTCCTGGCCGCCCATCCTGGGGACATGGCACCCATCGACCGCAAAGCTACCCTCGCCTTGGAGGAAGACATCATCAGGCTTGGAGAGGCAGCGCACGATCCGGAACTACCAAAGGAAGCAGCTGAAGCAGGGATCCAGGAATTTGACACTTTTCTTGAAAGGTTTGAAGATTGCACCCACCCCGACCCGGTACCAATAGCTAACCATTCTTAGAACGGCTGCGTATGTTCTGCTTCCGGCTCTCGTATCACTTGTCAAACCTGACAGGGTGAAGCCATGGCTTCATCCTCATATTTCTCGTGCACTATCATTTCTCCCACTTCGACCAAGAGGTGTCCGTAGCACCATCGAATTTGTACTCTCCGTGCATCCAACTACAGCCGCCACCGCCGAGACGCGAGGGCAGGAGGCAAGATCCAAAGGTCCTCAAATTTCACCAGAAGCACTCACCTCTGCGACGCAGTTGATATGCTCTCCGCCACAAGGCGTGACGCCATACTACTGGTTTGAGCACCTTGCTCCTCAACTATTCTCATTGCTAGATGGTAACGGGGGGCTCGATATGGTTAAAGTGGCAGCCTACGTAATTGGATATGGGATTCTCGGGAGACCTCAGTTTGGCGCACCCCCAGGTAAGTAGCAGTTCGAATATTTGGTAGAAGTAGATTCTAAATTCTGGTGCAGACGCTCCAGGATGGCAGCTCCTTGCGGAGCCCATTCTAAGAAGTATTGATCCCAGCCAGGGTCGGTCTCTCGTCAAGAGCGATAGTGAAACAAGAATAGGACCGGTTGTTCTTTCTTCTCCAGCTGAGCTGGCAGATGGGCTCCGGAGACTTGCTTCTTTAATAAGCTCACATCCGAACCCGGGTCTGTCAAGACGACTTCTGCGAAACATTGTGCTTCCATTATGGTCGCTCGCGTCATGGCCAGCAAAGGACAACGAACTGGAAGAGTATCGTGCGCCAGCTGGATTTCTCTTGCATATTATTCTTCAACTGTCAGTTGACGGCGCCCAGCTGATCCGCATAGCTGATAATTTGATGTCCCAAAGAACCCACGGGGGGAGGCTAATGCGATGGAAATATGCTGAATCTCCAACGTGGGGTATTCGCATTGAGAAAGATACTCCGACGGACGATGAACCTATGGGGAAACTTCTCAATCTTAACAGAGTTGTCGATTACGAGTCGATTGACTTCAAAGTTAATGCATTCTTGGATGTTGTCAAGTTGGCTTCCACGAGCGATGCATTCGGCATATCAAATCTTTTCATTGCAATATGTAGACGCTGGCTGGTGGAAGAGGACGGACTCGTCCAATCAGAACTCGCAATATCGACCCCTGGATCTCGTCCACCACGAAATTTCGAGGAAAAGATAATAGACGCCAAATTGCTTCAAGGCCTCATTGAAACTGTACCAGACAGGCTCGTTGAGGAATCCGGACAAGTTCTGGAACTGAGTTGCAATATTCTCCTTCGAGCCAATCGAAGAGAAGATATGAAAAACGATGATACCGTCGCCATAGCGTTAAGCCTACTGAATATGGTGTTCACTTCTCCATCCTTCAAAGCCTCGTCCATGAACCCAAGTTTCATCACTTCAATAAAAGAAGCGCTCTCCGCCACGGCGAAAGCACAAACCGAGTCGTCGACAACAGCCCAAAATCTGTTGATGTTGTTAGATTTCAAATTGATAGAGCCAGACGCATTCGATGTTCCGCCTCAAACGGTCTCCGAGCGGGTATTAGAGGACAGGCGTACTTACAAGCTAGCTACTGGCTATATTACATCTCCAGACTCGCCTGCTCCTGTACGGGCGGAAGGGTTAGATCTCTTGACAACGTTGGTAACGGGAAGGAGTCCTATTCTCGATGTCCCAGCGGCGATGATTCTGCTATCATCCCTTATTCAAGACGAAGAAGAATACATATACCTCCGAGTCATCAAATCTTTTATTCAGTTATCTGTAGCGCATCCCAAATCCGTCTTGAACGGTATCCTCGAGCGATACTTCGACGCCAACGAAGATCTGAACCTCGACACGCGCCTGAGGTTTGGCGAGGCCCTCTCGCAAGTTATCGAGAAGGCAGGCGAGACATTCACCGGAGACGTGGCCCACCACGTATGCGAAGGGCTCCTCGCACTCGCAGGTCGGCGGGGCCATCGTCCAAAATCGCAAGAAGAGAAAACTAAGCGGCGTGCGGCGGAGAAGCGCAAAAACAAGGCTGCTGAAGATGCCTGGGGAGGGCCAGTGCCACAGCTGGATGATATCCCTGAGGGCCATGATCCGGAGGTGGATGCAATGTTGAACCAGATTGTTGAGGGCTGGGAGGGTAAACGTGACGAGGAAGATGTCCGTATTCGTTCCTCTGCGCTCTCCGTCTTCGCCTCGGCCATTGACTCGAATGTCGCTGGTATCGGTCCTGCTATTGTTGGTGGCGGTGTGGATCTCGCAATCAACATGCTACCCCTTGAGCCGGAGCCCGAAAAGGCTATTCTGCGACGTTCGGCAATTTCGGTCGTTATGGCGCTCGTCAGCGCTATTAGCTCGGCGAAGGAGGCGGGCAGGGATATAGGCATTGGATTCGCGGGCCAGAGTCTGGCAGATGTGACGAGAATATTCCAGTACATATCCGAGACGGATAATGATGGGCTGGTGAGACAACAGGCCGCAGAGACGCTGGAACAGTTGAAAGCTTGGCAGATGAATGAGTTATCTGGAGCTAGTATTGGAAGCAATCTAGACTCCAACTTGGGGTTACAGTTTGGGTCGCTACGGGGTTTGTCTTTGGGCCGCCCCTTGGGCCCCCGAAGTGCAGCTCCTAGCCCAAGCCCAGGCCCAGGCCCAAGGATTGAGGAGATAGAGTAGTTTATGTGGGTGGGTGGTGGTATTGACGAAATTATGCAGCGTACGTACGACAGCTGAAGTACCATGAAAGGAATTACTTCAAATGACCAGAACATATCTGGCTAAGTTTATGCGAATAGTAGTTACTGAAAAGAGCAGTATAGTATATGCCTAATAAATACTGCCATTGAAGTCTATTGGTGACTGTGCTAAAGACCCATCGAGATAGGTTCTGACGTGTGCCTGTCAACAGGGGATAGAGTCCGATCGACAACCAGATCGACAGGAGCTTGGACCGATGTCTCAGAAGGCCATCTTAAAACAACCCTCTCCCTTACAACGGCGCCACCTTAATCAACACAGCCTTATCCTCCATAAAGCTCTCCACGCCCCCAATATAGCTCTCCCTCCCAATCCCACTCCCCTTCCACCCCCCAAACGGCATATCATTCCCCTTCGTCGGACTCGAGCAGTTCACCCCCACCGTCCCCGCCTCCAGCTGCTTGCTAACCCTCATCGCGCGGTCGATGTTCTTAGTGAACACCGAAGCGTAGAGGCCGTACTCGGTATCATTCGCCTTGGCGATAACCTCTGCCTCGCCCTCGAAGGTGTTGATGTGCACTACGGGTCCGAAGATCTCTTCTTTCATGATCTGTGCGTCTTCGGGGGTGTCGGTGAAGATGGTGGGGGAGATGTAGAGGCCGGAGACGTTGGGGAGGTCTTCGGTGATTTTGGTGCCGGATTTTTCAGCGAGGGCGAGGTAGCGCTTGACTGTCTCGTGCTGGACTTTGTCGGCTTGGGGGCCTTGGGTTGTGCCTGGCTGGGTTGGGTCGCCGAGCTTGGCGCTCATGAATTTGGTTTTGAATCCGTCTATGAAGTTTCGGGCGATGGATTTGTGGACGTAGATTCTTGAGTTTGCAAAACATCTATGGTTTCCGTTAGTTACTGCGGCAGTGGTCCATGGCTGGCTCCAGGTATGGGAAGACAACTCACGTCTGCCCACTGTTCCATCCAATACTCGGCACAGTCGCCTGGATTGCTTGCTCAATATCCGCGTCCTCGAAAACTATGGCTGGTGATTTTCCACCGAGCTCGAAGATGCAGTTCTTCAAGTTCGAATCCGCAGCAGCTTTCTGGATAGCACGCCCTGTGCGCGTGCTACCTGTGAATGAGATAATGCGAATGTCCATGTGAGACGAAATCGCGGCTCCTGCTGCGCCATGCCCTGAGAGGATGTTGAATACTCCTGGTGGGAAGCCGGCTTTGGCAACAAGCTCGGCGGCTTTCGCGCACTATGTTTATTTAGCTAGTCCTACTTTCTCAGGAGAGCAACTTACGGTCAATGGTGCCTTCTCACTGCTCTTTAGAACCACGGTATTGCCGGCTGCCAGTGCGGCAGCTCCTTTCTTTGAGAAAAATACCAGCGGCGCATTCCATGGAATGATGATCCCGCAGACGCCGTATGGCTGCTTCACGCCCATGTTGACGAAGCCTGGGGTGTTAAGGCTGGAGGTACCCATGGGGTAGGCGGCCTCGGAGAAGTAACGAAAGTAGTCAGAAGCGGCACCGGCATCGAAAAATGAGGTGACTGGGCGACCCATCGACTTCGCCTCGAGCTGTGCAAGCTCAGCAGAGTGCTCGGCGAAGAGGACGCCGAGACGGGATAGGTAGACACTGCGCTCTTTGGGGGAGAGGGCGGACCAAGCTGGGAAGGCAGCTTTGGCTGCGGCGACAGCGGCGTCTACATCTTTGGCGGTTGCTTCAGGAACTGTGATCGATTAGTAAGGATCAATATACGTAACCGGGTAAGAGCGAGGAAGCCAGGCCTAGATTATGATACACCGTACCTTTCGCTATGAATTCGCCGGTGGAAGGCGAGTGCAGGTCAAAAGTTTGAGACTCATCAATGGCTTGGAACTGGAGGAGAAGACAAGGCCGTTAGCTACGGATGGGATTGGAGGTTCGAACTGATGGTTTAAATGGAACATATGTCGCACCTCGCCGTTGATGAATAGTCTAGTTTCGATGGGAGAGGCAGACATGGTAGTTGTAAGTATGGTTTATGGAAATATATATGGGATCTTTGGAGGATATATATCGAATCTATATCAACGATAGTCGGTAAGACGGAAACCAACACATTTGGAGAATTGGCGCCAATTAATTTATATAGGAAGGAGATAGATGTTGTAGGATTGACACTAAGGTTACATATGCGGGGGTCCGTCCTCTCGATTTCTACCCCACAAGGGTCGGGTCGGGTTCCGCCACGGACTTAAGAGGGCCCGACCCGTCGTATGTCGTATTTATCAAAGTGCTATGTGATAACCCGATCTTAGAGGAACGTCAATATCTTATGATTTTTCCTGATGTCTGCCATGGTATCAAATTGATATAAATTATATAGATCATATAGATAATACAATTTATACATATCTCTCTTACATCAAGCCCAAGATGTCGGCAGGGAACATCTCTAATGAATACTGGTTACCAGACTCTCTATGGGATAGACCAACACTGATCCACGCTGAGATTGCCCAGATTCGAAATAGAGAGTCTAAAGGCGCCAAATATATCCCATTGCTGTTGCAATTAACTATCCTTGCCAGGGTTGCTGCTCTGTTCCTCGCCTCTCTCAACGTACTCTTTCTCTCCTTGATCCTCTTGGTTGCTGTTACAATTAACCAAACTTGCCGAGGCCACTGCTTTGTTCCTCACCTCTCTCAACGTACTATTTCTCTCCTTGATCCTCTTGGTTGCTGTTACAATTGACTATCCTTGTCGAGGCCACTGCTTTGTCCCTCACCTCTTTCAACGTACTCTTCCCCTCCTTAATCCTCTTCGCACACACCGTCATATTAAACATCCTCTCCTCTACAAAGCCTGATATTGTCATCCGTAGGTAAAATATATTTCCCTGCGGTTCCTATGAACATAATATAACTTTGGAAGATTTCATTTTGAGGATCTGTACTGCAGAAAACAGCTCAACCCAGGCCAAAGCAGGCTTTCAACCTCAATTTTAAGATGGAATTCTAGAAGATACTTCAAGCACTCGATATCACAGACCTCAGTCTTCTTGTGCCCGAGTCATGTCATCAGCAACTCAATCTTCCAACGCCCAAACAATGGCATCCGCATCTCTCCCAAGTTTGCCCGTTGAACTCCTTTGCCAAATTACGAATCATCTCAGCTACGGCTCACACCTCGCCCTCTCATTTACCTGCCGTGAGCTTCATGCTAAAGTTGACACCCCTCGTCAGCCATACACTCTGCTGTCATCTCTCGGAGCGAACGCTAAAACCTACACGATGTCTGACCTCCTCGAGGTAGAGAAATGGCCAGAGCACAGCACTACACAACAAACTCAACAGCAACCACCCGGACTTATCAGCCCTGGGGATCTCTTTGGATGTCATCTTTGTCTACGTCTCCGCCCAGCTACCAGATTTTTTTCCCCAAGCAAGGGCTATGGTGTTAGGAGGATACATTGGGGGTTATTTTGCGAATTCCACGTGGATTATGAACATAGGCGGATTTGTATTCCATGTGGGATCAAGCAGAAATCGTATTATCATGGAATGCGGTTTGATGGGACGGGCAGTCCGGTGGTATGGAAGTGTCTGTATGTGTGCGACGTGTGTAGTAATTATGAGATTGGTTACCATGGCCAATATAGCTTCGAAGACTGGTTTATGTGCGTTAAGTGTAAGAGGAGAACAGAAGGCAATGGAACAGGGTGCTACGGAAATTGATGAGGATACAGAGGGTAGGAAGGGGAGGTAGTGACGAGAAGGCGGCGGTGGGAGAAGGCACCGGTGAGAAGGAGAGCAGTGACGGCGAGAAGGAGAGCAGTGACGGTAAGAGGGGTGGTCGGGGGAGGGGGGCATTTATTCATTCTCAGGCTCTTTGTTCGACCTTTAGCGTTTGTTCGTCAATGAAATAAATTTGCCTTGCCAATGCACCTCCTTTCTAAAGAACCATCATAGTCTCTGACACAAAGTCGCCATATCAAAGACACCGCACTGCCTCGAATTCATCAATCTCAAATCTCATGAACCATGGCGATAACAGCAACCTTGCCAAACTTGCCAGTCGAACTGCTCCATCAAATATCAGAGCAGCTAAGTTACGGTTCACATATTGCCCTCTCATTCACATGCCGAGAGCTCTATATCAAACTCGATACTCGTCGCCGACTACCCGCTTCCTCAGCTCATGGAAAGGCCTATACCATGGATGAACTTCTCGAAATAGAAGAGTGGCCAGAGCACAACCCTCCACACCCCGATTTCAACTTATGCCTGGTCAAGTTCATGGCCTGCAAAATATGTTTAAAACTCCGCAGCCGCACCAAGTTTTGCACCATTTTTAAGGCGTACTTTTGTTCCAGGCGGAATGCCCAAGAAGGTTCTGAGAAGGGTGTCATGAAATGGAGGCAGCAGCAGGTTTGCCTACCGTGCGCAGCTGCCACTGGGATTTATGATTACACGGAGACAGATGGATGGTATATGACCGAGGACGAGGTTTACTGGCACATGTGCTATAAATGTAATCGATTCTCGAAGGACCTTCAAATAATATCTGAGGAGTGGGTTTGCGAGAGTTGCCAGGATACATTAGAGGAATAAAAGAAGGAGAGACGAGGCTGCAGGGCGTTTACTCGCTCTCACTGTCTTTGCCACCCTTGTTAGCGTTTGTTCATCATCACTCACGCTCAAACGTGCATCCTCAATCACCAAACACATCAACTCTCATCTCAGAAACCATGACGACATCATCAACAACCTTGCTGAACTTTCCAACCGAAATCCTTCGCCAAATAACAAGCTATCTCGACTATCCATCTCACCTCGCCCTCTCATTCGCCTGCCGCGAGCTCCATGCCAGAGTGGAAGACCCCAATTCGCGACGACGACACACCATGACCACTGGGAAAGAAAGGCCTTACACCATGCAAGACCTCCTCGCCATAGAATTATGGCCCGAATTCGCACCATCTCTCGGCGGCGACCGTGTCTCACGTCAGATTCCCAGCAAAAACGACTTCTTCGCCTGCCGCTACTGCTGCAAGATCCTATCTGCCATCAACTTCACTAATAGGCATCTCAATCGTGCTTACTGGAAACGCGATAGGGATGAGGAGGAGATTAGTAGGAGAGATCGGAGCGCCTGGCGTATTTGTATTCCGTGTGGGGCTCCGGCGAGGATGTACCCCCAGAACAAAAGTTTTCCTTTTGGTGGGATGTCGGGGGGTTATGGGTTTGCGTGCGTTAAGTGTAAAGGGTTCGGGCTAGAGCGGCCTGGGTTTGAGGCTGTGAAGGTTGGTTTTGCTTGTGATATTTGTCGGGAAAGCGGCGATGAGAAAAAGGAGCCGTTTTCTACTTAGATATAGTAGGAATTCGAATAACTTACTCACATGAAGCATTACCAATTCATCGTCATAATACATATGAACCACTATTCAGAGCACAGGATCTCTCCTCAAATAGCAAATCCTCAGACGCTTAAATAAATAATTGTTAATTCATTATCTCAGACTATATAAGCCTACTGCTCGGAGTACAAGATCTTTCCTCAAATAGTAAATTCTCAGGCACTTAAATAAAGAACCACTGGTTCCCCTTCTTACTTGGGTGCTTTGGTAATGACAGGAAATAAACAGACGGAAAGCTATAAGGCATTCGATCGGCCTTCTTAGCCTTTCGTCGTTTATTCACTCCTACTTTCTTTGTTCTCTTTTTAGCGTTTATTTATCACATACTCTCATACTCCTTCGTCAAGTATCCTTCTTCGTACTCTCAAAATCACCTCTAATCATACATACAATGGCAACCACAACGACCTTGCTCAGCTTGCCACTCGAATTGCTCGATCAAGTAACAAACGATCTCAGCTATGGCTCTCACCTAGCCCTGTCATTTACCTGTCGTGAGCTCTACGCCAGACTTGATCCTAATCAAAAAGCCAGCTCCTATATCGTGTACAACATGGAAGACCTCCTTGAAATCGAACTCTGGCCCGAATTCACATCCTCACATCCCAGACCCCTCGAAAGGCGGCAGCCAGATAAGGATGACTTCTTCGCTTGCCGCTTCTGCATGAAGATTCGCTCCGGCTGGAACTTTGAATCCAAACAGATGAAAGGCGATCAGGGAAAACGTGGCGAATCTTTCATGTTGGCGAGGAAGGTTCGTCACTGTATACCTTGCGGGATCAGCAAGAGACAATATTCGCGGGGGGTACAATTTCATACTGGGGGGTGGAAGGGGTGTTTTGGATTTGTGTGCGTTGCGTGTGGTGGATTCGAGCGTGAGAAGTATAGATTCGAATCTTATGGGGTTAAGTACAAAAGATGTGAATACTGCCGCCAGGAATCCGACTACAAGATTGGTAAGTACTCAAATACTTTACTCGTATGAAACATTACTAATTTCTCATCCTAGCCCCTTTTGATGTCTCATACGACGACTTAGATCGCTAGATCGTCTTCTCCGCACAGTGAGTAGAGCACCTAGAATCCAAATGTAGCCTTACTGACATCATTATGAGGCCTACAGCATGCACAGTCTGCCTTCTTCAGAACGTTGTCGACAGGAAATAAAGGGACCTGGGAGCTGCATGGCGTTTCATCACTCTTCTCATCGTTTATAGAAGATTCGGGGCATTTCTTCACTCTCGACTTCTTCATGACCATTCTCAGCGTTTCTAAAGACAACATGGCATTTCTTCACTCTTCAATGCTTGTTCCCTTGTGCCAGATTTAGTCTTTGTTCATTTATAGAATAAATTCATCATGCTATTCTCATCCTAAGTCTCACCGTCGATAATCCATCCCCGCCAACCTCCCATCACACGAACAATGGCACCAACAACCCTCTTAAAGTTGCCAACAGAGCTCCTACTCCAGATAACAACTTACCTCAGCTATCCCCACCACGTCGCCCTCTTCATGACCTGCCGCCTCCTCCATTTCACTCTTCCAAGCCCCAACACACGCCCCTCTCCACCCAACCGTCCCCTATACCGACCATTCGACCAGAGCCATCCCCAATACACACCCAACACCCTAAAGTACGACATGTTCGACCTCCTACGCATCGAGCGCTGGCCCCGCCACACATACACGCCATACAATCAACAGCCCGGCCTGGGTGACTTGTTTGCCTGCAGCTACTGTCTCAAGCTCCGGCCTCCGCTCTTCTTCGCAAACGATATGATGAAGGGGCGGCGTAGAAAGGTCATACACGTGTCGGAGTTCCACCTGTATCAGGGTTTGACACCCGTGGATATCAGATTCAAGGCGGAGCGGTTCTGTATTCCATGCGGGATTATGGGAGGGAAGTACCGAGGGGGGACGCATATAGAATTTGGGGGCCGGGGGTGGCGGTTAGGATACGTGTGTACCGGGTGTCTAGTGTTTTTCAGGGGGACATGGGGGGGGACGGAGACGCCTGAGAATACTTGCAATGCCTGCTATGCCAGTGGAGGGAGGAGAAATAGGGTGCCAGAGGATAAGTGGGGGATAGTCTAGGTCAGCCCTAGCCGCTGATGTCGCCTTAAAGACTCCTTCGTGCTTCTCATATGTAATCTCAATCACAGAAATTAACAGAACCAGTGCAGTAAACCAGTCACTCACTAAAAAAAAGCTTGGCAGCCAAATCCTGAATTCGCTACCTCCCTACTATTACCTCCCCCTCCCCCCTCCTCATCCTTCCCCCTCCCTCTTCCCATGCCAAACTTTTAAGGTTCCACGGTATTATTTCATTTTAGAAAATTGCTTTTCTTTTTTTTATGACGCCCTTCTGCGTACATACTCCCCTACACGGCTCGAAACAGCGATCTCCATTGTTTCATCCTCTCCCACTAAGTGGAGTCGGGGTGGATGGAAATGCATTTATTTCGTTCCGAGACCCTCGCCGGCCTCAAGCTTGGCTTGGCCGTATTTCTTGAGGCGGATGGCGTTGATGTTGATGAATCCGGCTGGTGGTGTGTTAGTATACTGCATCATCGGGCCCTTGGTGGGAGTGGGGGCCAAAGTGGAGTTGGGAGTAGGGGTGCAGGGGACATACTGGTGTCAACAGGGCTGAAGTCAACCAAGCTGTCCATGGAGGACTCCTCCTCCGAGTAAAGCTTCTCGGTCTCCGAGGAGCGGCCGAGGATGAAGACGTTACCGCGGTAGCAGCGCATCCTGACCTCACCGTTCTACGTCAAATCGTTAGCACATTCATTTTTCTCTTATCACAATAGAACAATCGGGGTGGACATACGACGCTCTTCTGGGAGTAGACGAGGGAGTTCTGGATGAACTCGCGCTCGGGGGAGAAGTAGAGACCGTTGTAGAGGATCTCGGACCAGGCGTGGGTGACGAACTGGTCGCGGAGGGCACGGACCTTGCCGTCCATGACGAGACCCTCAATGTCGAGATGGGCGTCGCGGAGCTGGTGGGGGTTAGCTTGTGTGCATTGAAAGTGGGTAGGGGTGACATACGATGGTCATGGCTGGGGAATCGTAGCATCCGCGGGACTTGATGCCGACGTAACGGTTCTATCACAGCATCAATTAGCATTTATCAAAATAACGAGACGGCATGCTCTACGAACCTCGACGATGTCGATACGGCCGATACCGTGGAGCTTGCCAATAGCGTTAAGAGCGATGAAAAGCTCAAGGCTGTCGGTGATCTCCTTGCCCTCAGTGGTGAGCTTGACGGGGATACCCTTCTCGAAGTGGATCTGGATGTCTTGTGGGGTGGCAGGTGCCTTCATCGGGTCATCAGTGCTGTTAAAGTTAGCAATTGTATTTTTTTGCGCGGGGTTATTCGCCCGCTCGATTTTCGCCAGGGTGTACACACCGAGTCCACATATCAGTTGGTGGGGGCTTGGATGGGTCCTCGAGCTGACCGCTCTCGTAGGAGCAGTGAGCGATGTTGTCGTCCATGCTGTATGGCTTGGCCTTGGTGGAGGTGACTGGGATGCCGGTGGAGGCGGCGTAGTCGAGGAGGTCGTTGCGGCCCTGGAAGCGGTCGAAGAACTCGGGCATGCGCCATGGGGCGATGATCTTGATCTTGGGGTCGATGGTGAGGAAGGCAAGCTCGAAGCGGACTTGGTCGTTGCCCTTTCCGGTGCAGCTGGGTGGTGGTTAGTTGGCAGTTCTTATGTAACGCATTGGCGGGGTAATTGGGAAAGATTGATGGCTCAATTGATGGCAGACTCATAATTTATGAGAAGCACATCTATCCCGCCATCAAACCTCTCTCCACAATCAACTCAGGACATCACTAACCCGTGGCTAACAAATTGACCTAAAAACAAAAAGTCAGCAAAACACCTCTTTTCAAAATTACCCCTCACCAAGAACGGAAATACTCACATCCCTCCTCAGCGGCAACCTTCATCTGGGCCCTGGCAATGACGGGCCTGGCCAAACTGGTGCCGAGCAGGTACCTTCCCTCGTATATGGCGTTGCACTGGACGGCGGGGAAGCAGAGCTCCTCGACGAACTCGCGGCGCAGGTCGGTGATGACCATCTTCGTGGCGCCGATGGCGGCGGCCTTGGAGCGGACCTGGTCCCAGTCCTCCTCCTATGTGGGGTGTTAGATTGTGCATCCATTGATAAGGTAGGGAGCTGCAATTGGGGGTGTTGCTGGTGTAAATAGAGGGAGTAGGGGACTGGGGATGTTGCACATACCTGGCCGACGTCGGCGAGGAAGCAGACGACCTCATAGTTCTGGTCGAGCAGCCATTTGAGAATGGTGGAGGTATCGAGACCACCGGAGTAGGCGAGGCAGACCTTTCCCTTGGAAGCCATGATGTTGGTTATGTTGTTGAAGTTTTGTGGTGGAATTGAGTATATAAACAAAAGATGGTTTGAGGTATGAGTCGGAGGGGGAAGGGTGAGAAGGGATCGGGTGGGATGGGATTGTGGGGGAGTCAGTCGAAATTTGTTGTGGGCAGCGATAAGATAAGGTCGGGTCGGCTTATCGAAAGGCGGTCAGGGGATGCAGGAGGGGGGAAATGCACGAGGGCGGTAAGCCGAACCCCCTCGTTGTACAAATATGCAAAGGGGATCAATAGTTTCAAAAATTGGGAATAAATGTGAATAATGTGAATCATGGGAAGGGTAGAATCGGAGGTACAGAATAGGGGAAATTTCATGTTGTAACACATTAATGGTGATACTAGAGGACGGTATAGGTATGGTATTCTTGAGTAACGCTGCAAATGGTCGTGATTAGGATGATAATACGGCATTCAGGTATGATAAAACATATATATACAGAGGGAATTGATTATACTTATACAATTATACTCATGGCCATGCGAGTCATGTCTTATGTATGGTTATTTTATACTCAACCATGGCGGTCTAGATCCCTGAGAGGATGGCTTACGGCTCACAAACACTCATATCGCTGGAAGCAGTTTAGGAGCACGTGAGTGGTTAAGAGTAGCAACGGCACGTGAGCTTTAATAGAGATCTCCATTACGTCGATATTGATATTGAAAAGAATCGATATAAACCCGGACGTCACATGACCAGCCGGATTACTGTCGTTGTTCTCGGCCGCTCACCTTATAGAAACTCACTCAATGCTCACCTGGGGAATACTACCTTTTCATCCTCTTTATCGTCTTTATCCTCCTTATCCATGACCAGTAAAAGTAAATACCTCTCCGATACCACGTTATCACCTGAACAGATAACCAAAAGCCTGCCCAAAAGTCACGGGAATCTACGGATCAGGGATAATCCGGCTTCATTCAAGGCGGGTAACATCGGTATGCTTTGATTGTCTTACTGCTCCGGCGTTATTACCTCATCGTTCCTTCCCCCGCGTTCCCCAAAATCGTATTTCCCTTCGCTCTTTCCCGGTTTATTTTCATTGCATTGCGCGGGAAAGAACGGATGGCGAGTACTTTCTGATTCGTTCCTTCCTTATAACCCGTAGTCCAAAGGAAAGAGCGGATGGCAGGCACGGCTAGCTGCTTTATGCTTCGTTCCTTCCTTATAACCCGCAGCCCGAAGGCTTCGATGGCGGGGTGATTGGGGGTGGCGGGGGGTAGAATAGTTTGAAATGGAGATCTTGTCTTTAGACTTTATAGTTAGATTGAAAAGAAAACTTAATTACAGATATTTAAAAATAAAATGTAGCAAAGTAAAATGTGAGAATGTTGTGACCAAAATATTTTTATTTCTGATTTTTATAATAGACCACACGAAATATAATAACCATCACATCACTTTATCCTCAAACCAAACCCAAACTCCTATAGCTATAATACGACCTCTAATTAGACTGAACAATCCCATCCCTCAAACCCCATCGAAAATAGCAACATAGACATCCTCCTCATCTCATGACTCATAATCACTCACCCAAGATTCAAGACGCGACAATCCACCATCACAGGAAAACATCCAAAATACTACACAAGATTTAATTCAGAGTAATCAATTCACTTCAACCCTATGGAAAACCCACAACACCATCGCTTCCCTAAAGTAAAATAAAAAATGAAAAAGAAGTTCATCATCAAACACCCCGATCCCATCCCATCCCACTATCCCGCCCAGCCGAATTCCAAACACCCTTCCCCATCGCCAAATCCAGGTTTCACTCAGACAGTGGCTTTCCTTTTCACTCTCGCTCAAAGACAACAGACAAACAAAAACAAAACACAAACAAAACAGACAATAATCCCACAACTAAGCAGGCTGCTCACACATCACCACTCCCCTCCCCTCCGCCCCCACCGCTGACTCCTCTTCATCATCATAATAGCTCCCCTCCTCCGACTCGCTATACTCGGTTCCCTCATCAATGCTCCCACTAACATCCGTCCCCGTCATCGTGCTCACCGTCCCACCACTCTTCCGCCTCAGCGTCCCACTATCACTAACCTCCCCATCATCCTCCCGGGCACTCTCCTCATCACTCTCCTTCAGCGCCAAGTTCTCCTTATTCAGATCGCCGTACCCGTGTCGGGGCATACTACCTCCCCAGCTCGTCTTCCTCAGCGCCCCACTGCCACTCGAGTTTTTGACGCTGTGGCTGCGCTTAACGCCGCCGGTGGGGACGTTATTCGTGATCTGGTTCAGGGAGAAATTGCGGCGCGAGGCGCCGGCGGGGTTGGAGATGGGGTGGGTGACGATAGCGCGCGGTGGGGCATTCATGGCCATGCCCACAGCGCTGTGCATCGTGCCTGTCGAGCGGTTCCGCGAGGAGCTGGCGCCGCTCGTCACCGAGCCGGTTGCTGATGCTGCGTGGCTGGGGACGCGCTTGAGGTTCATCAGGTCGCGGCCTTTGGTTTTGCCGATCAGGAAGGCGCGGGAGTGGTCGATGACGCCTTCAAGGATGCGGCGCTCTAGTCCCTCGGCGCGGGCTTCCATGTTGTGAAGTTCCTCGCGGCGAATGCGGAGGGCTGTTTCAAGACTTGAGACGTCGGCTGAGAGACGCATCTTTTGCTGGAAGAGACTGTCTTGCTCCGCCTTGAGAGAGGCTACAGAGTCTTTCAGCTGCTGTTCCTCGGCGCGTTGTCTGGCAACATCTGCTTCGACACGTTCCTGTTCTGCCAGTCTCTTCTCGAGCGTAATCGCTGCTTCATCAGCCTCCTTCACCTTGTCCTCGTGATCGTTGGAGATGCGCTGCGTTTGGATAGACACGAATTCGGAAACCTCGGCAGCTGTCTGCATCACCTTACGATGGATCTCGTCAAGCATATCCAGCTGGGCAAACGACTTCCCCGCAGAGTGCATATGGTCCACAAGCTTGTTCAACTTCTCTTGAACCTCTCCGTCATCATATTTGTTTGATGGCGTATTTTGCAGCAGCCCTTGGACCGAGGACAATGAGGCAACGTCACGCTCTTTGATCTTTTCCTGGATGGTATCGGTTGATGTCTTGGAGTGTTCGTAATGCTGGCCGACAATCAATAGCACATCCTTGATGGAATCTAGGATCTTCGGGTTGTAATCGTTGACGTTGGAATGCACATCTTCAACTGCGCAAAGGGTTTTCATGACTTGATCACGAGTGAGCTGGTTCTCGGTCCTAACCTCAGTATGGGTCTCTTCGAGTTTCGAATAGGTATCCTCAACACGATTGAAGACTGTCTTTGAAGCCTCCTCCATCTTATCAACCGAGTCAGTCAAGGTGGAGCCGAGCGTGTTGATGAGTAACTTCAGCTCTTCCGCAATCGCCTTCGTGTCCTGGAGAGCAGCGTCAGACTCGACCCTCCTCTCTTCGCCCGATTTCTCTTTGGACTCGGCCGCTAGCTGGGCATCGTCATATTTTAGCATCAAGTCCTCAAATTTCTCGTCAATCTTTTCCCAGGTCTTTTCGAACATCTCATCGGATTCTAGCTTTGCGCCCACAACCCCAGCATTGGATTGTTCGAACTCGACTTTTATGGTTTCCAAGACCTCCTTGACATCTTCGGTGATGTTGGCATTGGAGCTAATTACAGGCCCCAGACCTTCCAGGAGCTTGCTAATCGAATCTACGCCCGTGGTGCCTTCTTCGACCTTCGACTTGATAGCGTCTCTGAACTCCTCGAGGAGTGTTTTGACTTCACTTACTCGCTCGCCTACACCGACAATTTCTGCCTGGCGTTCCTCGAAGGCAGTGTTGTTTGCATCCTTCATGTCTTTGACGATGTCACCGAGGGTATTGACATCCTCCTTGCTAGCTAGTCCGGCAAGATCGTCGGTGATCATCTTGTCAATTTGATCTTTGACGCCGAGCACAATGATTCCAACGTTACCATCGTTTTCTGAGACATCTTTGACATCCTGAAGCATGACCATAACGTCTTTTACCAGAGCCTCCACAATGCCAACATCCTCTCGCTTCGCCGTTTCTGGAATTTGAGCCAAGATATCGCTGATTGAGTCTCGGGTCTCTCTGATAATATCCTCGACGGCGTCAAGGTGATCCTTCTTGACAAGGTGTTCCGGGTCCAGATCATCGATTTTTGCTTTGGTGTTCCGAAGGAGTGTCTCAATGGCCTCAAAATCCTCTTTGTGTACGCTCTCCTCGCCGACCTGAGAAGGCTGTCGGCCTGACATTTCCACAACAGATTCCTGCACATGGCGTAAGGTCTCCTCCATATGAATAATATCCTCTCTGCACACCGAATCCGCTGGGGGCACCGTTGACTGGGGAGGCATATTTTCGAGTGACTCAACCTTGGCTCCCAGCTGAGAGATCAATACTTCGAGGTTCTCAATGTCGTTCCGTTTGAGGCCCTCGGTAGCAATTACCGCACCGCTAGTAATTGCGGCAATGTCTCTGTCGCCGTTGCTGCTATGGTTGTCGTGTAATCCACTGTCACGTAGACGGTCGATGTCAAGCCTCAGGCCCTCCATGCCGGCCTTAAGAGTGTCCAGAATCTCGTAGTTCACCGTCATATCAACAGGCTTGCTACCAATCCTCTCAACTTCGACCCTCAAGCTATTGAGGCCGTCATGAAGAGCGTCTAGAATCTCCCCAGTTCCAGATAGGATGCTCTCACCACTGTCCCTCGGCCGGTCCATATCTGCTCGTAGACCATCCAGTCCGTCTCTTAGGGTAGAAAGAATCTCCTCTCTATCGACATTCGATCCCGCTGGGACGATAGAGGTGGCCATTGCTTCGCGGAAGCTGTTCAGTTCGTGCCTGACAGATTCCATCGAAACATCCGAGCCTTGAGCCATGGTGTGTGCTAACTCTTCACGTAGCCCGTCGAAGTTGTCCCTTATGCAATCAATGATTTCGTCCTTTCCGGTAACGTCGGCGGCACGGTCAACGTAGGTCTCGATGTCGATACGGAGCTTCTCAAAGCCATCCTTAGTCGCATCAAGAACTTGTTCTGTGTCCCGTCCATGAGCTGCCACATTCTGCTTAGCTTCGTCGGAAACAGCTCTGAATTCACTGTGCAAAGCGTCAAGAACTTCTTGGAGACGTTCATGAATTTGCTCGCCATAGGCATCGGAAGTTTGTGGCATATCCTCCAGGCCCGCCTTGACGGCATCGAAAACATCATCTTTCGTCAGTGAATCTCCTCCAATATCGCGGCTAAGTTCGTTGCCTTGTGTAGTCTGGATTGGAAAATCGAAGCGACTCAGACCCTCTGTAACAGCATCTAGCATGTCCTCTCTCATGGTGTCGATGTCTCTGGGTTCTGGTGGAGGAGCCGATGGGAATTCAAACTCCTCTAGGCATTCCCTGACTGCATCAAGGATTTCATCCCGCGAGAGGCTTGCTTCCGTCTCAACTTGAGGTGGCGTAAAGTGTTTCAAGCCTTCGACAACAGCTACAAACACCTCTTCTCGTGTAGCGCCAACTTCACGACTGGTGTCTTGAGGCATATACTCTTGGATGCCTTCTTTAAGGCATGATAGCATCTCTTCACGCTCTAATCCGAAGTGCTGTAGCTCGATATCTGGTTTGTAGTTCTCCCACGCTTCCCGGACAGCATCTATGACGTCTTCTTTCGCAACTCCAGCGGGCTGGGTGTCGGTGAGGGCACTTCTGACGGCGTGGTATACCTCTTGGCCATCAACATTGCTTCGAGATATAGCTGATGATGATGATTGTCGGCGAGCTTCTCGCATTACGTGATCCAGATGCTGTTTGAGATCCAGAAGCCCCTCGTTTATAATCTGAGCTACCTGTTCGTTCGAGGCGGCTGCATCTTGGGATGAAGCGCTGGGGTCACTCCTTGCTTGTTCGAGTTTCCTCCCAATATCACGGCCCATTCCAAGAACTTCGCCCCGAAGCTCACGCACGAGAGCCTTGACTTCAGCTGTAAGTCCGCCGCCTTGTGCCACGCTATCTTTAATGCTTTTGATTAACTTCAATACGTCTTCGTTGATGATGTCGGACGCGCGAGACTTCCCACTCCCCTTCGATCCACCGCCAAGAAGATTCTCCACACGACTAACCATAGGCCCTGAACGGAGTCCGTCGTAATCTACTTCTGATTTTGGAGGCTGTTCGAAGCTGAAGTCACGAGGCCTGGAATTGTTGCCGCCACTTTTGTTGACAACCAGCGCACGGTGACCAGAACCTTCTTTGATTAAATCCAGAACCTCGTCCATCTTCTTGGCTGTCTCCATCCCATCATGAGAGAGCAGGTTGGAGACTTCAGTTAAGCGTGACACGAGCAGGTCTTGGCCTTCTTTAGTCCCCATTTCTCTCAAAACTTTCTCCAGGAGGGCGATGGATGCAGAACCGTCGGGGTTGTAAGAAGTCGGGGCCGGGGTCCCCATTAGTCCGCGATCGATTGATGCCGAAAATGAGGTAGGACTTGGTATCCGTGGCAGCGAAACGGATTTCACGCTCCTTGATTGTGGGGTATGGGGTTTATCGTCGAGCATATAGTTATCGCTTGAGCGTAGCATGTAGGGTGATTGATTTGTAGGCGTAGTCAGATTTGTAGAAAGGTCTCGAAGGCTTTTCCTGATATCTTCGTCTCGCGCATTCGTTGCCTCTTTCAGGCTCACCAAGTCTGTGGCATTATCTTTGCTTCGACGATTCAGCTGAGCCATCTCACGTTGAAGGCTAGTCGCAATGCTCGTAAGACTGAGAATCTGGTTTGATATGGCGTCAAAACTTTGCGGAATGCGCACCATAGCAGTAGAGTTATTAGTGGTCGCAGGAGGTGGCGGACTTGCGCTTTCCCTGCTTTCTCTACTTTCTCGACTTTCTCGGCTCTCTCTGTTGGACATTGATTGTAAAGCCAGCATTGTGGCAGACTGCGGGGAACTGCTGTCGCTCAGAATGCTCGATTGCGGTCGGCGTAGCGATGGCCGCACGTTGAAGTTTTCTCGTGATATAGGGGTCGCCGTGGGCGTAGCTGAGCGGCTACTTTCCTTCTCTGGTGATTTCGCCATATCGTTATGTTCCTCGTCGTCTTTCTTCTCTGGTGATGGAGGGCGTTGAGGCATCCTCTCCGGCGATCTCTCGGGTGACTTCGTCGGCGACAACCCCCCACCATCTATGAAGTTGCTTAAATCTCGTACATGGCCTGTTTGTAATGACTGCATGCGCTTGTGGGCAGCGCCCTTGATAAGAGATCTCTCTGGAGTTTCCATGCGCTTTACTGCACTATTCGCGGCGAGTGGACCTTCTCGGCCCCTCTCAGTCAGGGCTGCGTGTGCTGATTGTATAGCTGTGGAGGTATTCGGCCGCGAGGCGACACTTGGTGATGAAGGGTTTAATGGAAGTGGAGGAGGTGCTCTGTCCGGATCAGAGCTGTCCCACCTAGCAGTTATGGTCAGCGACGTTTGAACATGTTGCGTAACACGGATCTATCTTACATGGGGATCATGGCCTTGCCAAAATCGATTGAGCCGGAATTCTGGTGCCTCAATCGCCTCTCGTTCTCCCTCGAGCTGTCCATCTCGTTGAGTGGCATCGTTACTATCGCAAGGCGAGAATTGTCACTTAGGATGTTGACATCCGGCTGTAGTATAGAATGGTTTATATTTGTGAGGTTCGAGTAATTTGAGACAACTTGTATGGTTTGTTGTATGGGTATATGGGGTAGCAAAGTAGGGTCAGTGGGGTACTCGTGGAGTATATTGCCAACGATGCGACGAGAAGAGACGAGATAATCGATGTTGCCGCTTTGGGCATATACAATTGAACCCTCGCACCTCTGACGTGGTTGGCCCTTGCAAGTTTTGTTTACTATCAGTTCGTTACTCGGCAACCATTTCACGCTAATCCGTATCAACGTAGCGCGTTTGATGCGGTAACGGACCAATCGGAATTTTTATCCCGCCAAGACTTTCCGCCCTCCGCCGCCACTCCGCCCCTCCGCTCCTTCCGCACATCGATCTCTAGGGTTTGCGAGCCCTTGCGGCTCTTTCCAAGCAAGCGAAACTTTCGAAATTGGGTAGTGTGCATTTCGACGAGGGACTCTACGAATCGACCCAACAACTCAACGCCAAACGAAAGCCGACATGAAGTGTAAGTAGTTATACTGGTCACAAAACGAATACTCCAGAACCCGTCGCTGATTATGGTTTTAAATAGTCCTCAAGGTTGGCCGTGTTGCCATCATCACCCGGGGCAGATTTGCCGGAAAGAAGGTGAGACGAAATTGCTCCTCCGCCCCTCCACTCCCAGATACGAAATCCAATTACTGCGACGGCTTGATATAAATCGATTCGGCGATGCGACTGAAAAATATTGAGCGCGAGTTGGGCATTGGCAGAGCGTGGACATGGAGTGCGAACATGAGCAAATGGCTAATACAGGTCCAATAGGTTGTGATCATCCAACCCCAGGATTCCGGCAACAAGTCGCACCCATACCCTCACGCACTGGTCGCCGGTATTGAGCGCTACCCGTCTCAGATCACCCGCCGCATGTCCAAGGCCCGCCAGACCAAGCGCTCCAAGGTCAAGCCTTTCATCAAGGTCATCAACTACAACCACTTGATGCCAACACGCTACACGCTCGAGCTGGAGGGACTCAAGGGTGTTGTCACTGCCGATACCTTCAAGGAGGTTTCGCAGCGTGAGGAGGCAAAGAAGACTGTCAAGAAGGCACTGGAGGAGCGTTATACCTCGGGCAAGAACAGATGGTTCTTCACTCCTCTCAGTACGTACCAAGCGAGATGCATACCAATTGCTGTATGCGATGAGATTAGAAGAGCAGCCACTAACATTAATTCCAGGATTTTGAAC
This sequence comes from Pseudogymnoascus sp. 05NY08, assembly GCA_001662605.1. Classification (NCBI taxonomy): domain Eukaryota; kingdom Fungi; phylum Ascomycota; class Leotiomycetes; order Thelebolales; family Thelebolaceae; genus Pseudogymnoascus; species Pseudogymnoascus sp. 05NY08. Next base: position 80,092 of record KV458859.1, read on the forward strand.
GGTTTATTGTCGGTTGGGGTTCGGCATGGGGTTCGCATAGCATTTCTGTCCGGAATACGGGCTAAGGATTGTTGCATTTAACAAATGAAAATGCTGATGAACCTTCCATTTCAGAACTGCGTGCAAACACTGTGTGAAGTGATCACATAATATAGTAGATGCAGTTCTGTAAACCTTTCGTGCCCCTTTGAAACAGTTCTAAGTAAAATCAAACCTTTTATTTGCCTTCACATTCCCTCAAATTCCGTATAGTTGCTGCTCTCGGCGAAAGAGCCTCTGGCAAGTGAGCCACAAACCCACGGTCAAACCCACCCGTTATAACCTCCGCACTGCTTTATATTTATTGCTTGTTTTATTCTTAAGTAAGAAGAGCCTCTGGCATGTAGTTCTGCCAATGCAGTTGCCGTTCTTAGCAAGGGGTTTGTGGCACGTGGTTCTGATATACTGAGCCGCCTCATAAGCCACCCCTTTTTTATCATATTCAAACAGCCTCGAAATTATTACAGTTTCTACTCCACGCAAGAAGAGAGATAGTGTCTCTTGTCCTGTGGTTGTTTTGTTATGGTCAGTCGTTTGAAGATGGTCTCTTTTACTTGTCTTCACAGGCCTTTGAGGGGATTTCAATTCAATGCAGTTGCTATTATCACCAGCTAGAGTCTGTGGCACGTGGTCTGGCTGTTAAGCATGGTCACCCACATACCAATTCCATTACTTACCTTCACTTAATGTTTCGAATTCACTTCAGTTGCTGTTTTGCTTCCGAGCGAGTTACTTCTTCAGATTTGTTCCACTTGCTCCTTTCATCAAACACCTATCACACCTATCACACCAACCATACCATCATCCGCTTTCATCTATTCAACTCATACTCGACCTTCCGCCTTCTATTCATGCATTGAACTTCCTTGATATTTCAACCGGATTAGATCTTCGCCGATATGGCTTCTAATTCGGGTAACGGGTCGCCATTCAATGGCCGTGGGACCGTCAAAGGGTTTCCACACAATAACCACGATGCTCTCCAGGATGAAAACGACCCCGGTAATCAGGAACCCGCTTCGGCCACAAAGAGCAGCAAGGGTTTGTTCAAGAAGTGGTTCAAGAAGTCGGTCAAGCCAGACAGTATCAGCGACAAGAAGCCAGGCCATTGGAAATACCCTGAAGCTCTGCCGCCACCCTCGCCAATGCAGATACATCAAATCATGTATGCCTCACCAGAGCATCTTGCCAAGGTAGAGAAAGAAGCTGCGGAAAAGGCTAAAGAAGATGCCAAAAAGGCCAAAGAAGTTCCTCGACTCAAACAACAAGGGAACGTATCAAATCCGGGCAACTCAGAAGACAACAACCAGTCAACTGATTCGGTGATTGTTTCACCTCCCACTGGTATGAAATGGTCATTCGACGGAAAGTCAATGATGAACTTCAACGGGCCTGACAATAATCACTTTATCCTCCAACAATCCGGAGAGCCAGGCACTGCAGTATCTCAAGGTATATGGCCAGGTCAGACTGTCATCCCACATGGGAACTACCAAAGAGAAATGGTACCCGGAATGAGGAACGAAGCTTCTGCTTCTGCCAGCGGACCAGAAGTTTGGGCGAATGTGCAGGAGGTTGACACCTTTGAGGAGCCCTTCCCTGATTACGAACTACCTCAGCAGGAGCACAAGCCTCGACCTGAGCCTCCGTCACATCCAATCGACATGAGCCTACTCCGATCCGTATACGAAATTGCAGAGGCCGCCTACGTACAGGACCTCCGGAACAAGGCTGACTGGATCGAGTTTTTGGAAGGCCTCCGCTCGGTAATAGTTATTCGAAATCCAAATGTCGAACTATTAACTAATGTGCTGGCAATCTAGGGTGCGATTAATCTCTCTAGGCCTCCTAAGCATCCCGCCATAGATCCGCTATTTTCATTTTTGCCAGCTATGGATCCTGTGAACGAGGAAGAAAGGCGAGTTGAATTGTTCAAAATCGAACGTGTTTGGACCCCTCGTCAAGAAAGCAGGTCAAAGGAGCTTGTGACAGCCTCGAAGGAAGAATTCGCAGTCACAGGTGTATCAATCAGCCTAATCGACACCAGCAATGAAATCTTCAAGGCAGAATCTACCTATAATTGCCGAATGATAAAGCGATCGGTGAGCATTGCAGCTCATGCTCTCTTGACCACCGAAGTCTTCGTAATCCTCGACACCACAAAGGTATTTCAGTTTATCCAACAATTCGTGCCGAGGCTGACTGTTTAGGACTGGAGATTTGCGAAAAATCCGCTGGTTGTAAATGAGCCATACATCAGATTCTTTGCTGGAACACGCATTCTTTTGAACGGTGAAGCCGTTGGAGTATTCGCCATCTTCGGGCCCAAGCCGAGATATTCTTTCCCGGCGTCGCAGCGACACAGCCTGATTGAGTATGCCGCGGTGTGTGCTGATGAGCTCAATACAGTTATGGAGAAATCGTTTTCTCAGCAAAGCCTCCACTCGGTTCGATCAGAAGCTATTACTGAGGTATGGGATCCGACCCACCTCCAGGGTGAGCAAACTCCCAGACCTAGAAGCCTGTGGATGCACGAGGAGACCCACCGCTTGCTCTGTGGAGAGCCACGAGAAGATGAAAGGGATGTTAAATTCCCTAACACATATGAGGAGCTTTTTGCGGGATTTGCTGCTGAATCCGAGGAGGACACTGCACGTGACTCCGACGAACAGCTCCTAGCACCATACATGAATGGAGCCCATGCCAATGTCACGTATTCTTCCGTTGGTATGTACTCGAGTACCCCAGCAAAGGAGAGGGTTGCTGTGGATTCAGATTATCCCCTTATGGGGAGTGATAACGAGGGGCCGAACTCCCCCCTTGGAGGACGCTCCGATCGGAGATCAGATTCTCCCACTTCAGAGGATTTCGTTTGGAGACCAGAGTCTCTCACTTCACAGGGTCTAACTTGGGGACCAAAGTCTCCTCTCCTGGCTGATTATACGGGGAGACCACATTCCCCGGTAATGAGAAGTTGCACGCCGAGACCATACTCAGGCTCAGATCTAAGTTCTGCGGCCGGCGAAGCCCACCCAAATACACCAGAACGCGAATTCTATGAAGCCCGCCCGAATACACCACAGCGCGAATTCGATGAGCGACGGGCTCCACCTCTCAGTGTGGAAGAGGTCCTGGACGGTACATTTTCAGCTCTGCGAACCGAGTATCCCGATGCTCCTATCCGAAGGCAAAGAAAAAAGTCAATTCGCAGCATCTCCCAGCATGAGGCAGAGCTCAAGAGGCTTAAGATCGAGAGCGATATCCGTGAGGCTCACCTTCAAGCAACAAAGATTCATGGCTCCAGTTCGACCGTCGCTACTGGAAGCTTCAATACTTCCGGACAGCCATCGACGCAAGCAACAACTCCTCCTACTTCGTTCAACACTCGGATGTCTACGCTTGAATTTGCGGATACAGACATGCGCCCAGAAGCCGATGCCGCTGCTAAGTCTGCTGCCCTCAGTCTCAAATTTGACAGAGTATATGTCGCCGAAATCTTCCCCAGAAGCGATCTCATGACTCCAGGAGGAGTAGCAGCCACGGGTATGGGCGTGAGGATACTGGCATCCCATAATTGTCCGGCTGATATGATCCTCGATACGGACTTCCATTTGCAGGTCCTCCGCAGCCCACACGGTGCCATGAGATGGCACGACAAATATGCCCTTCCTGGAGCCACAGACAAAAGCCTTTTGATCCGTCTTCATTCAAAGGGTCCTTTTGGTGCTGCACGAAAAAACCACACTGGAGGCATTGTATACGGCGCAGTTCATCTGGCGCAGTCGCAGGGTGGGGATGATGCTGGGATCACCGACCAGGAGCAGGCTATAATCTTTGGTGCGGCCCATGCGATGAGCATAATCTTATTCAAGAAAAATGGCAAGAGAGAGCGCCAAGATAGCTCATGTGTCAATTGCAATACTCCTTCTCATGTGGGCACTCATGCGCCTGCTGCAGCGGCCAAGGCCGAAGTGGCTGGACCTGAGCGCTCTATTCCAGCTTCAGCAATTGAGGCTCCAAAGGCTAAAGACGCTGGACCTGAGCACCCTGATCCTGTCTCAGCATTTGAAGCTGAATACGAAGAATACCCAAACGCTATAAGTAAGGAGAGTATGGAGGAGGCTACCAAAGCAGTGGCGGAGATTCTGAATTTCGATATGGAGGAGATCTTGTCCCCTCAATGGTAATATACGATGTCGGCGTATATATACCTCCCAGAATCAATGGGGGTTTTTCGTTTCGAGCGACTATACCGACTTATACCAGCGGAATGCACCTTGTATTCAACTGGACATACCTTCATTGGCAGTTTGCCATGATGCAAACTTGCTGGAGTTTTACTTGTTTGGCTACTTCGATGTAATGGGCTGAGAATCATGCTGCTTCGTTTGCTACCAGACAACAGCAACTGGGTGCAAGTTTACTGCGCCGCCAAATGGCCCAATCATCGGCATACATCGCCGGATATTCACTTGTACAGATTACGACTTTACTTTCATTTTCTCATTCTTCATCGGCGGAAATTCACTTGTACAGATCACAACTTTGCTTTCACATTTTCACAGTCTTTCTTTACTATTCATGGTTTGCGGTTCATCGTTTATGTTTATGGTCTATGGTTTATGGTTTATGGTTTATGGTTTATGGTTCATCTTTCGTTCTTTCATTTGAGGAAATGCCTTTATTATGATGTCTGGAAGGTACTATAGGAGTTATATGCGGGAGTTATCTGGAGAGTGTACTGGAGGGTTTCTATATGGATGGTTCTGGGAGTTACTACACAACGGATAGACGTACAACGGAGTACTGGTGGGATACATTGCAGTGGGATAGGTGTTCGGTGGAAGGAAGTTTGATGGGTTACATTACAGTGCCTCGTCTGAAGGTCGGGAGTCACTAGGTTCATTTGCTTTTGCACTATACCCGAGATTTGAGAATATGTCGGAGAAGGTATATGGGACAGATCAATCAGATGATTATGGAGATGGATGAATATTCGCGGGGGGAGAGGAATGTACGATATGAAATTGACAATGGGGAAATGAGAGAATGGGAGGTTGAGGTTCATAAAAACATCTACGGACTAGCCACTCTTTTTAGTGAATAGACACCAAATGATGAATTACAAAAGACGGTTCTTGAGAATGCTCGATACTTGAAGTAAAAAGGAATATATAAATTGTCACAATATGAGCTGAAACCAAACTGTTGGGAGCATCTCCGTGAGGCCGGCCATTGTCTCTTGGCTAAACCTCACAAGAACCTCGATGAAAGAACCCCCCAGGTAGAATACACTACAAAGTAGAATCGGCATTCGAATATTAAGTCGTCAAAGATACAGTAGAGAAATCCTAAAGAGTAGAATACCGAAAAGTTATAATCAGCTGTCGAATCCCAGACCCCCCAAGTAGGCCGAAAAGACAACTTGGCACAAGACCCCAGTCACTGTTCTTGATATCTAGCTCCAAGTGGCAATATTTGCAGAGGTTATATTGAACTAGCCAGCCAGCTTCATAATCTTAACCAGAGTAGATAGCACTATGGACAATAACGAAGGCAGAGACGGCAAGCACGATGGCCACACGCTGACTCGGATTTGACAGCAATCCAAACAGACAAAATCCAAGGAACCTCCAAAGCCAATCAATCATAGGATCATGCATAGGACTGCGGACAGCTTCACAAACTATTCAATTTAAGGTAACAATATCAGATCACACACTCCAGTTTCTAAGGTAGATGTTTCTATTTTACAGCTAATGCATTACCCCCCCTCGTGCGCGACAGCTCGCAACCGGCCGCCTCGCCGCCAACTAAAGAGATAGATACATAGCGCGGAAGTGAGGGGATCTAACAAACACAGGAAATCAACGCGCAGGTGTTGGTCCTTTATGCGACGAAGGACTTGGTGAAGGAGACGACGGACTCCTTGAGGCGGGCCTCGAGGTCCTTGCTCAAGGCACCCTCCTTGTCGAGAGTGTCGAGCAGGCTCTGCTCGTTGGTCTTGAGGTGGGCGAGGAAATCGGCCTCCCAGACCAGGATCTTGTCGACGGGGACGGAGTCGAGGTGACCGTTGACACCGGCGTAGATGAGGGGAACCATCTCGTTGACGGCCATAGGGGAGTACTGCTTCTGCTTGAGGAGCTCGGTCAACTGGATGAGAAATTAGCTTCTGTACATTTTGGTGGAGTGCTATGTGGGATACTTACACGCTCACCACGGGCGAGGGTCTGCTTGGTGGCGGCATCCAAATCGGAACCGAATTGGGCGAAAGCGGCAACTTCACGGTATTGGGCCAAGAAGAGCTTGAGCGAACCGGCAACTTGCTTCATGGCCTTAAGCTGGGCAGCGGATCCGACACGGGAGACGGAAAGACCGACGTTAATGGCTGGGCGGATACCCTTGTAGAAGAGCTCGGCCTCCAAGAAAATCTGTCCATCAGTGATGGAAATGACGTTGGTAGGAATGTAAGCGGACACATCACCACCCTGGGTCTCAATGATGGGCAGGGCAGTGAGGGATCCACCACCGTGCTTGTCGGACATCTTGGCAGCACGCTCCAGAAGACGCGAGTGCAGGTAGAAAACGTCACCGGGGTAAGCCTCACGTCCGGGAGGACGACGGAGGAGGAGCGACATTTGACGGTAGGCAACAGCCTGCTTGGACAGATCGTCGAAGATGATGACGGCGTGCTTGCCGTTGTCACGGAACCACTCACCCATGGAGGTGGCAGTGAAAGGAGCGATGTACTGGAGGGGAGCGGCCTCAGAGGCAGTGGCGGCAACAACGATGGAGTACTTCATGGCGTCGTTCTCCTCAAGAGTCTTGACGAGCTGAGCGACGGTGGAGCGCTTCTGTCCAACGGCGACGTAGACACAGTAGAGCTTCTTGGACTCATCGGTACCGTTGTTCCAACGCTTCTGGTTAAGCATGGTGTCGAGGGCGACAGCGGTCTTCCCGGTTTGACGATCACCAATGATCAACTCACGCTGACCACGTCCGATGGGAACCATGGCGTCGACGGACTTCATGCCGGTCTGGACGGGCTGGTTGACGGAGTGACGGGGAAGAATGCCGGGGGCCTTAACCTGGGCACGACGCTTCTCCTTGGTCTTGATTGGTCCCTTTCCATCAATTGGGTTTCCGAGGGCATCAACGACACGGCCGAGAAGCTCTGGTCCAACGGGAACATCGACCTGTGATGGATTAGATGGAGTTAAGGGTCCTAAAGTATGGGTCTACTTACAATCTCTCCGGTACGCTTAACGGTCTCACCCTCCTTGACGAGACGATCGGAACCGAAAAGCACAACACCGACCTGGCCGGCCTCCAAGTTCATGCACATACCCTTGACACCGGAGGCGAACCTATTGTTGTTGTTAGCATCGAGTCGTCACACCACGGATCGTAAAAAAACTTACTCAACCAGCTCCTCGGCCTGGACATTGCTCATGCCATGGACACGGGCGATACCATCACTATATTCCAAATATTGTCAGCCATCGATTCCCATTGATATCACGATATAGATGCTGGGTATGACATCGAATCGTGATGTCGCATTGTTGTTGACATACCCGACGGAGAGGACACGTCCGGTCTCGGCAAGGCCAGCCTCTTCTTGGACACCACGGATCTTCTGCTCGAGGATGGAAGAAACCTCAGTCGGGGCAGCCTTAGCCTCAGCGTAAGTGCGGGCCTGGATGGCGGAAGCGTTGAAGGCAGCTGGTGCAGCAATTCTTCCCTACGCGGTTGACATCAAAGTTAGCCGAAAGCCCGAAAAAATGCAGACGAAGCTGTTGGAGCTCCCAACAAAGCTGTCAACCATCATAATCTATCACTCAGCAAACTCAATTGAGTTCACCGAGTATATATCGATGCATTAAGATGACTTCGAGCTCCGTTGGACCCCGTTGGATATTTCGTGGTGGACTTACTGCAGCGACTCTGCCGGAAGCAGAGATTGCGCCCACCGTCCGGCTGGACTGTCGGAGAGCGTTCCTGAACATTGTGACCGTCGTCTATGCTACAAAGACACAAAAAAGAATCAATTGCTTCAGCAATTGAGGAGAGGAGATTGTGAAGGGAGGTGTTTTGGAGATTGGATCAATCGTAAGAAGGGAGTCTTGAAGAACACAGAAGATCGATGCGAGAGAGCCCGAGCCAGAGTCTTGGCATCTCGCTTGTGAGTGGTTGGCCTGAAATTCAGTGCACCCACTCCGAAAGAAACGAGGTATCCGTAGCGATGAGCCGTAGGAAAAAAAATCATGTGCCGCCAACAATATAAATAGTAAATATTGATAGATATATGGTATATTATTTACAGTGACTGGGGATTTATATTTTGATTTTTCCTGATTTTATTAACTGCTGTGGTCGACAGAAATGTCACTCACGATGCAGAGATTAATTGCTGGTCTCAGCTTTGTTGGCCGCTCATTACATATTTCTCTCCTCGGATCGGACCACACCGGAAGGAGATAAAAAAATAGGAGAACAGGCAAAATAAATAATGCAGCACAATCGGCAACAACAGTACTAATTGGGTTGTTTTATTATAGAGATCATTAATATTTTCCAAAGGCAGACAGATAGGCTTATAATGGCTTTATTTATCCATATTTAATCTACAGATTTCTACCAACCTCACACGCTCGGTAGCACATGACCGGCAATCATTCTCCTTCCGGCCGGGTAAGCCTCCATCATCACCCCTGACACTGAGATGCTAGAACTATAACCTTCGCCCTTATGGCAGCTACATACCCATCTGCAGTACTATCTGCTCTCTACATTGCATCTCATCGATTTCAAGATGGTGCCTCCTTTCTCATAAATCACGTGACACACGCAAATTGAGGGCTTTAGGCCATCGTGTCTTACTCCGGGTCCCTCGGCCATCTACTATCGAGGCAGGGTATTTTTCTCATTTTTCCTTTACTCCATCGCTGGTATCATCAACCCCACGGCCCTAGCGTCCAGCTTGACTGCTCTGCAGCCGCAGCTCTCAACCCGGCCGGACCCATACTCTGCCTCGCCTTCGCTGTCGGGATAACTTCCTTCGCTTTGGAAGCACCAGCGGCACCATACTGCAGCCACTGGTCTTTCTCGACTATTGATACGGAAGGCAATCTTAATTGGGATATAAGACTCGCTCCACTCCAGGCACCCATTGAGTCAACCGCGCTCAGGGTCCCATAATTTGGCGGAGGGGCGAGCTTATCTCGCTCTCTCTTTATTTGGCCTTCAATAGGATCGGGTTGTTGGTTTTGAAAGGCTGCTGGCCTGTGGTGCTCGTCCGTTTCTGGGTGTGCATGCCCATCGATTTTGATCGCAACAGGACCCTGCTGTGCCTGGTTCCTTTGTTGGGACCTGAGTTTCTGGTTCGCACGTAGTTGGTCAAAGGCTTTCCCCTGAACTGGTTCCCAGCCTCTTGAGTCGATGAGAGACTGGACATCACCCAAGATGCGGCTCTTAAGGCCGGGAATATTGGACCCGCCGCCAACTAGTATCAGTCGTGACATGCAAAATGACCGCACGTCAACTGGGAGAAGTAATAGGCTTCGGTAAACCAACAGATGCAATGGCAGCTCTTCGTCGTCCAGGTCGCAAGGGTTGATATCCTTGACGAAAAATGCATTCTCGCAAGGTTCGGCCAATTCATTAAATGGTATCTTCAACGTCATAGGCGGCTGTGTTGATGATACAGGTATTGATACAACGTCCTGTTGGTCATTAAATCGTAAACTTTCCATCGCAGCCGACAAGGCTTCCGATGTTTCTGTCTCAGGAGCGGGCTGCGATGGTTTGCACCAAGCCATGCGTGTGACAACTTCCTCGCATTCTTCAAAGCTGATCAGCTTGCTGTCTCTCTCATCGTCTTCTTCGTCTTCATCTTGAGACAGCCGAGATTTTATAGCACGTCCAAGGACCTTCCGCATTTTTAGGCCCAGTAACTTGCTTGCTCTCACAGTTCGGCGGCAAGAAATCTCCCGGTATTCATACACTCCAGTGACAGTTGTCTCAGCCCAGCCAATATCTATAACAAGAGCAGATCGAAGCCCAGCTGCTACTGCTGATAGCACAGGCGCGGAAAGAAGCGAGATGGTTGGAGGTTGGAAGCTCGTGAAGAGGGTATCGAGTACTGTCGAGAGAAGTGGTAGAGGAAAGTCGGGCGGTAGTACCAGGGAGATGCGTCGAGACCCAGAACCGGTTACTAGATATCTTGGAAATAGTCAGTTACTGTAATAAACAGCCACACGCCATATAGGAACCTACTTTGTAAGAGCCTCTCGCATAGCTCGTTCAATCCTGTCGCCAACGAGCCCCAGGTCCACATGCCTCAGATCTGGCTTCCAGAGCTCATGTTCCTCTCCCCAACCTTTGCCCGATGCCCTTTGCCGCCAATCGGCCCCATATCCAAGCTGCCATTGCCGGTAATCGCCAGCTCTCCTCTGTGTATCAGGTCCAAACCCAATGACCGCCTTGGGCAGTGCGTCTCCTGCTAGCCCTGCTCGGAGATAACGGCTGCCAAATTCGAGAATGATGCAGTCTTCTTCGGCGCGCAAAGCTGACGGGGAGCTAAAGTTCGAGATCGAGACTGGGCGGACTGGAGTGCGGGGGCTGGCTGATGGAGCTCCTGGAGAGCGGATCTCAGAAACTGGCCGAATGTTGGCGACGCTGCGGTGGGCAGGCGTTGCCATTGCTTAGCATTGTCTGGGGCCCAAGAAATAGATTAGATTTGGCCCATGTTTTTGCGTCGTTGGTGTATTGTACGAGGCAACAGCTTGATTCTAGTGATATTTCTGAGATATCAAACGCGATATCTGCAAGGTACCTGCGTGGGGACCCGGTTGGAATATCGACACTATTGCGGCCTTTTTTTAAAGGCTGCAATCTACAAATTTGTAGAGTACTCATGTTCAGGAAGGTACGATATCTCAGTCGTACCTTCCTGAGCATGTAAAAATATCTACAAGATTCTATTGTTTCCTTTGGTGTTCATAGAAGCTGTAAATAAAATCAATGCCTTTCATCGCTCTGAATCTATATTTCAAGTGCAGCGTCCACGTTTCAGCCAGGTCCCCTGCGTCGCTGGGTCGACTTTGGAGCTAGTCCTAAAATAAACAAAATAGAGGCTTAATCAACAACGCCCTTTCCGTCACAATGGATCGAGTAGGCACCCCTCATCCATAATACACTAGAATTCCTGGGAATAGCTTTGCCTCAAAGTTAGGTATCATCATTTGCTACTTTGCATTGCTCATTCAGGGGCCATCTCTCTAAGGGATTAAATTTCGGCTGGTATTAAATTTTGCCCCACAATATTATAATTATAACAATGAAAACATGGGAATCCCAGGGTGCGTCAGGACCTATAACCTGTTATTGGAGACACAGTCACTGACGTGAATAAATTATAGAATATACAATGAGATAGGCCCAGGTCAAAGAGTGTCTCTGACCAAGCTTGCGGTGGAGAAATTCGAGCAAACTGGGAGACCGTTCAGAATAGCGGTTGACATCTCCATATGGAACTTTGAAGTCCAGGGGGGCAAAGGTGAGTTTGAGTTCCTTTTTCTGCAATTTTGGAACATAGTTCTTACGAATTAAGGTGGTCCCAATCCGGCGCTACGAACCCTATTTTATAGGCTCGTAAGACTTGCCGGAACATCCGTTCAGGCAATATTTGTCTTTGATGGGCCCGATAGGCCTCTTCTGAAACGGAATAAAACCAGGCGCAAAGGAGGTTCCGCATACCTAGCCGATGTGCGGAGAACTAAGCTTTTGTTGCAACTATTTGGCTTTGAGTCTCACGATGCTCCGGGAGAAGCAGAGGCCGAATGCGCGCTGTTGCAACAGCGAGGCTTGGTTGATGCCGTCCTCAGTGAGGACGTGGACACTCTGATGTTTGGCAGCGGAATAACTATCAGAGACTGGTCGTGTGAGGGATCTGGAAAAACTCCCCCAACTCACGTGTCACTATACGATGCCAAAGTCACGAAGGATGGAAAATCTGGCTTGGACCGAGAAGGAATGATCCTGGTCGCCCTGATGAGTGGCGGCGATTACGATACCGCTGGTGTGGCTCGTTGCGGAGCAAAAATTGCATGCGAAGCTGCAAGAGCAGGCTACGGAAAATCACTGTGCGACCTCACTCCTGATGACAGTTCCGGGTTATTGGCCTGGCGCGAAAATCTTGCACAGGAGCTTCATACGAATGAGAGTGGCTATTTCAGGCAGAAGAATAAGGCAATCACTGTACCAGACGACTTTCCAAAGAAGGAAATTCTACAGTACTACTTGCATCCTATTGTCTCTTCTGAAGCTGCCCTTTTGAACTTGAGGTCGCGGCTACAATGGGACAGGGAAATCGATTCGAAAAGACTGAGGGTATTTGTCGACGAATGTTTCGAATGGACTAGCAAATTGAGCGCAAAGAGGCTGATTCGCCTTCTTGCACCGCCTATGCTAATCTACAAGCTGCGAGAAAGACCCAAGAGTGTCGACTCAGGGCATGGCAACTTGGTTTTGATAGAAGCCCAAGAACAAGAGATTGTACAAGACATCACAGGCGAGAGGCAACACTTTTCGACAGATGGAATACCTGAATTACGCTTAACTTTTGAGCCATATGGTATAGTCGGGCTAGACCTTGAAGCGGAGATTGATGATGAGAGCAACTCGGACCAACAGGATGAATATCTGGCTGTGGATGAAGAGAATCTTGAAGTTTATCAATCAGATAACGAACCGAGCGGAAAGAGCAGATCCATGAGCCCCATGAAGAATAGACTGGCTGCGTATGACCCCACCAAGCCCTGTAAGACCTGGGTTTCTCGGAGCATTGCGAGAGTTGGTGTTCCTCTTAAGGTAGAGGATTATGAAGAGTCATTGATGCTGAAGCAATCGCGGGCAAACGCGCCGAAAAAGAAAGCTGCCGCGAAAGCAACCGCAACAAAGCATGGCATGAAGCAAGGAGCATTAGATCGATATTTTGTTACAAGCAAGCCGGTCGCCACTGGTGCAGCCTTGTCTTCGGAGTCTCCAAATAAGAAATTTGACCATCAACCACAACTACCTCCAGTATATCTAGCCCCCTCTCTCGACAAGCCGCCGTTGCAACCGAAAGGGACAACCAAAGAACCTCTTCGGCCACGCCGCGAATACCGCAAAGCTCCTTCTGGAGACCGCTACTGCCAAGTCTCGCCCGAGCCAAGCAACCCTTGGGCAGCCACACAGTCTCGCTCATCTCAACCAGTGAGCGCCAATGTGTCAAAGTCTGGAATGAGTCAGTCCAACAAAGAAGGGTCATCGCAAGCAAGTTCAAGCTCAGCGTCTCAGATGATATCATCTTATGATATATCTTCATCCCGTAACTTGTTTCCAAAGAAGCATTCGAGAAATGGGTCACCAGCCCCCCTTTATGTTTCATCTATTTCCGACGCTGAAATACCTCCCGGTTCTGTACAAGTACCCTCAGTTAAAAAACGGACACCAGTGACTGGCGATCAAGCATATAGTGGATCATCAAGAACTACTCACCCTGATGCGCCTACATCAAGCTCGCAGGGTAACCGAAAGCTTGATATAGATCTGGATGATCAATACCAGCCTACTCTCTCAGACGAAGAATATGATGCGCTGCCCCCTCTTGACTATCTACATTCGTCACTCCAAACGAACACCTTCTCAACTGAAGATAACAAAGGGACACATAATACTATTGACCTGATGTCCTCTTCCCCTCTGTCACATCAAACTACGACAAAACAAGCCGAATCGCCGCTGGCCAAGGGCGGACCCCCTCCTCCCGCTCCCGTGGACGTCTTATCATTTGCCGACAGTAAATTCCCCAAAAAGAGATTCCTTGCGCCCCGAGAAAGTTTGCCCGGTGCCTGGAAGACATATACAGAGACGGAAGTGGAAGACATGGAGCGGAAAGGCAGAGGCAGGCAGAAGTGGAGGGTGAGCCAAGTTGAGGCCTTAGATTTGACGCAGGATTAGCTGGCTATTGAAGAAACGGATAATGATGAAATGTTTTGATGTTCAAAAGAATATATAATAATGCAAAGTCCATTGATGTCACATGTTACATGTTTTAATGACCTTGCAAGCAGGCTGAGTGGTGGCTTTAATATCATTCTGAGAGATATTGTACCGTCTGCGTCTACTTATCTGAGTGGTTTGGTTCCTATTGGCCTTTGTATAGATGGCACAACCTCGCCCGGTATTATCTGTATTGATCTTCAAGACAGCCAAATATCCCAGTATTCCAGCTCCACATGATGGTGTCGAGTAGTGGTGCGACGCAACCAACTCTCAAAGCTTTCCATATTCCTCGCCGTAGAGTGCACTCGCACGTCGTATTGGGTATAGCTAGGTCGTTCACGGCGGTGGCACACTGTTGTAGTTTAGCACAAATCGTCATGGGGTGGGAACTGGACCACACTGACCCGAGGTAGTCCTCCTTGATGCTACCGATCGCGTACATGGACCCAACATCAGAACGCAGACCGATCAACTTGACTCGGACCTGCGCGCCCTTCTCGATCACTTGATCCTCATTGTCGGTCCACTGCCACGGCGTCGCGTTCGGGTCGAACTTGATGTCTTTGGAGATAAGCTGTGGTGGGGTGCGATTAGCATCTTGGGAACTTGGCCTGGGTCAAAGTCCTTACTTCTCTGGAGACGAAGAACTCGAGGGGTCCAGCCATGCAGTGGAAGCCAGCTGGGTTCACGGCCGTGACGATGGCATCAACCTGTGCATTGGAAATCAGCTCTCCTGTGAGGTACAAAAGCACTGGCGTGCCTTACAGTCTCATTCTTGAATGGACGCCAGACGACAGCTCTGTATCGAACAGTGAATTCGGCAAGGCCGCTGCCAGGGATGATGCGACCTTCGGAAACATTGAATGTGTCCATCACAGAGATAATGTAGTATTGTCCGGTACACGTTCCCTCCACATCGCTGAGGAGCTTTGAAGTGACCAACTCGTGCATGTTCTTGCCGAAGTACGACGGGTGCAGGGTGACCTGACGCTCAAGGTTGTGTAGGAAAAACATGTCGCCGGTTTATATGTAGGTAGGTATCGACTGAAGCGTTTCGATCTGGGGGAATCTTGGACGAGTGGTGCAATGTCGTTTGAGAAGGCACCAATGTCAAAGATCCACGAAGCTGCCGTGCTAGACTTTCCACAGACACCTTTGAAGCAATTTAGCACATAGGGCGCTAGTCGTGGCAACCTTGGCCTGGAGTTTCGGTAGAATATGCGCTGGCTTGAGGTTGGGTGCCTCTTGGAATCCGACGGACGCGCAATGAAGCGCTTCTCTTGTCCTGGCGCAAGCAAATTCTCCTTATAAACAACGGCCAAACACTCTGGCAGCTCTCTGATCTGGATCGCGGAGCGTGCACAAAGGTTGTCGATGTTTGAACAAGGCAATAAATGAGTGTTGCGGCTCTCGTCGAGGTCGTTGGTAGACGCCGATCGCAGTAAACGCGCCCCAATCGGTCGCGGCGCATTTTTGTGAGGCTCAAACACAGATGCGCACGTGACAATATAATCATGTGATGTATTGCGTTGCGGAAACGGTGGGTCTATGCACGGTCCGAGGTCCGCGTTGTGAACGTGAGCTGTATCTTACGTGTGGAGCGTCTCAGATATCATAAACCCCTCAACTTAACAAATATATTTCTCTGTACGCCGTCGCTATTAATGGTCTTGCGCGCTCCCGGCCGTGGCTGACCTTTGATATTCTACATACCTGATATTATTCCGTTTCTCCTCTCCGCCTAAAGATGGGTGGTACTCTTGACCTGGAGAAGCAGCTATGCTTCGTGAGTATCTCCTGCTGTGAGACCACGACCTCTGGCTGATGTGTTCCTACTACAGTATAGCTCTTATCACCAGCATCCCGTCAATGTCGGAATACACATGCTATGCATCCCAATGATACTTTTCTCATTC
Organism: Pseudogymnoascus sp. 05NY08; assembly: GCA_001662605.1. Taxonomy (NCBI): domain Eukaryota; kingdom Fungi; phylum Ascomycota; class Leotiomycetes; order Thelebolales; family Thelebolaceae; genus Pseudogymnoascus; species Pseudogymnoascus sp. 05NY08. The sequence continues at coordinate 96,099 of KV458859.1, forward strand.
ATCCTCCTTGTACGTCAGATACGCTGAGTCCGAAGTTTCCGCAGCTCAAGCTCACATCTCCTACGTAGCTCACCAACTCCCCCACGATCATTCCGTTGCCAGCGTGGGCCACAATCACGAACCTCGACCTTAATCTGGGCACCATAATGGCCCTCTATTACTCCATCTTCTACATCCTCCTCGAACCAGTGGCCGGTTCCATGATAACGCCCATCCTTCTTGCCGGAACCGCATACTCCAAGCACCTTACAACCGTGGCTGCGTACCCAGCAAACCAGATTGCCTTTGGCGTTTTCATCTTCTCTTGGATCGCTCAGTTTATCGGACACGGCGCATTTGAAGGTCGCGCTCCCGCCCTCTTTGAGAACCTCCATATGGCACTTGTTACAGCCCCATTTTTCGAATGGATCGAACTCCTTTTCAAGCTTGGATACAGGCCCGAGCTGGAGGCAAGAATGAGAAAGAGTGTCGCCGCAGAAACTGCGAAAGTCAAGGCGGCCAAGGCTGCTGGGAAGAATGGAAAGGCACAGTAGTGAAACTCCGACAGTTGTGGGACTCCAAATAGCAGTTATCGAGAAGTATATATGGGATGTACGAAGTGTCGGGGGTGGAACGGCTGCGGGCAGTTATGTCGTCGCATGAATGCGGGCGAGGGACGGAAATGGAACAAAGGCTGGAAAGAAATTGAGAACACCATCCTGGAGAAGAGCGACCGAGACAGATTCGCTTGGAGGTTTCCCTAATATGGCAAAGCAGAAGGCCAAGAATGACTGAAAGGGTTGGACACGTTTCTTTGTATATTCTCTTCGTCAGTAATGATCCGATATGAATTACGATTTTACTTGATAACGGGGTCTCACATATCACTAATTGCGCCCAGAGACTATAAATTGTGCATGATAGCTTGATTGCTACCAAAGGCTAACCTAATATTATGTCAGAATACTTAAGTATATTTCTAAGAATGGGTATGGAAAGAATCGGAAACGACAGAAACAATCGAGCATACCTGCCAGCACTGGCTGCCACAAGCGCATCACCTATATTTTGAGTTAGCGACAACAAAGTAACTGCGAGGGGGTTAACAAAGGGAGCTCAGGCATATTTACCCTCTCTCTGGCTGCGATGGCGGCGTGGAGCGGTCAGCGAACCCGTGGATTCGCGCTGAACTGGTTGCTGCTGGGAAGGTCTCCTGCCCGCATTGATCCATGCTCTCTCAACGGTCTCCATCTCCATGCTCATCCGATTGATCTCTTTGTCAGTCGGCATCCCACGATGGTACGATTGGCTCTGTGGGTGGCTCTGTGGTGGATATCTGGTGGGGGCTAGCTGTTGGACGGATGACTGCGGTGGCCATTGTTGTGATGAATAGCGCCAAAGCTCTAGATGCCGCTCGTTGCTGGGTGACTGGGGAGGACGCTGCGAAGAAGAGTGCCTGGAGTCTGGCTGCCGCCCGCTGGACGACTGGGCGTAGCGTTGCGATGAAGAGCGACTGGGGGCTGGCGGCGGCCTGGGTGGGGACGTCGAGTTCATCGTCGCTCTGTGGGGCCTGAGGGGAGGAGGCGGCAACGGCTTGTTCATGTATTCAAAGGCAACATTGTCTTGAGGATGTGGCGTGTTTGGCGGATGCCGGCGCCTATTGGAACGGCCCCGAGAGCGATGGTTACGGCTTGCTGACGGGGATATCGGCGATTCCTCGAAGGCAGTAATGTCAGGGTCCTCAAATGGGACACCCGAAGAACCAAGGTACTGGCGAAGCGTGTCAGGGTGGAGGCTCTGGGGCTCGCGGAATATGGCCGTGGCTCTGACGTTGGGCAGCCGAGGAGCCTCTCCGTGGAACTGGACGGTGTTGCTCCTCTCTAGGCCCTGATCTCTTCGGTCAGCAGGTCGGCGCCTGACATTGCTCTGAAGGTCCAGGGGAGAAACGGGGTTACCAATGTTGAGATCTGTCTGGTTCCGATAGACTGGACGTGGCGGTCTTCGCTGGGCGTTGTCGCGGTCTTTTCTGAGTTGCTCATAAGTAACACCGCGAGAAGCGCATTTAGGACATACCTGGACCTTATTGTAGTCCCGTGTCTGCTGTGGCCTTCTGCAGCCCCTGGGAGGCGAGCTGAACATCTTCGAGAAGAAGCCTTTTCGTTCCCACCTCAGCTCTCTAGCTCGGAGATCGGAACACTTCTGTATCTCAGCATGCTCATGCTCGCAATGAACATTGAGAATGATGACGGTGCGACACATCTTGGCGGATGTGTCTTAGGGCTTGGATGGTTGTATGCCGCTCCCTGCGCGGCTTGGAGTATGGGAGAACCTTGGGTAAGAGTCGATCCTGTCGTTTGCTCTCGGCAATGCTTTTTGAGTGGTCTGGGGAGGAAAAAAAAAGTTTGCAAAGAGACGATCGAGGCCATATTTATATAGTTTTTGCATGGAGATGGCCCCGCCTAAAAGTTGACGGTTCGTGGATAGTTCTGCAGTTTGGAGACATATGAAACTAACAAATGAAGCTATTCAGACCGAAACGAGTGTTTCTTTGTGTTCGTTGATGTTGAACAATGCATTGTTGCCTTAACATAAAACATAATGAATGTTTTCTTTTAACCTTTGACATGTATCGTGTGTTTATTAAGAAGTTTCAGGCATAATTTGGATGATAGGCTGCTCCGCTACGGAATATTGTATGAGCTGTATAACTTACTCTGAAACGTTCAATGGCCGTCCTCATGAGTTACAGTTACCATGAACCGTTCCGTTCCCGTTGGCCCGATGTTTGCTATGTTACTGATTATACTAAGCTGCAAACTGTGTCGTTGCACAAAGAGTCTAGACAATTATCGTGCTACTCAGAAGTCCGGAGGAAGAACCTGTGTCCTAAGGATTGATACCAGAAGCAGAAGCCAATAGAACTCATGACTCTGGCTGCATTTATAGGTCACTCTCCTGTCGATTATCTGCATATTGTCACACGCGTGGAGATAAAAACCCTTCCCACTGGGGATGGTAGCTGTAGGAATGAATTTCATTGAGAATGACCAGTTCTAGTCTAAAGAAAGTGTCCATCTCAGCCACTCAGTCAAGCTGGCAGCATATGTAGGCAGGTATGCCTCCCAAACGCCAAATGCCCCTCTGATTGTCCTCTAGTGTAGGCTCAAACCAGACACAACCCACTCCGCCATAATCAGCAGTGCGCCCCAATCCCAGCCCAGTCCGTGTCCAAACTCCCATCGTGGTATTATGCTCCTTGGCAACCATCTCACCGGTAGAACTCTCCCCTCTTAACATTAACCCCATACTCCCCAACCGCCATCCCCAGATCCTCCATCGTCAGCACAGTCCTCCCCTGCCCACCACCCTGTCCACCTCCTCCGTATCCCGGCCGCTGAACACCCAACGCCCCTCCACCAGCTCTCTGCGTCTTTCCCTCCGTTGCGCCCACAGGTGCCGCACTGGCTCCTCCAGCAGCCCCGACGAGGTTGCCCATCGGGTTGTTGGCTGAGGAGCTGTTCGACGAGCGGATCCGCGAGTATTGGTATGCGTCGGCGGCGATGTCAGCGACGAACTTTTGGGTCGCGAGAGCGAGGAGGCGGGAGAGGCGTGGGTCGGTTGTGGGTGGTGGGGGGAGCCCAGCGCGTGTGAGGTAGTAGTTCGTGACTGCGTCTGGGATCTGTTGGCGCTGGTCAGAATTTGCACACATCATGACGCTTCATGAAGGGGAGTTAGGCATGGGAAGTGAAGTACAAAGGTGTGGAGGAAGATGAAAGATGTTTCAAGATGAAAGTTGGGCGAGGTGAGACTGGGAACCGCTGTGGCAAAAGACGGCGGAGGCATATAAGAAAGTGAAACATACAATGGGAGCATAATCATCCATCTTCCCCAGGAACTCCTTCAAGCTGGCATCTTTTCGGCTCGGCAACTTTGGCTCCGGTGCGGGCGCAATGGCCTCTGAGGCTTCTGATGCTGGCTCGGCAGGGCGTGCAGCGCCGGTAGGTTGGGGTGAATCTGGCATGATTGTAGTGGTTTATGAAATAGAGATCTGGTTTCTTGGGCTTCAGATAGAATTCACCTCAGAATGTCATTGATCATTGATATGATGATTGATCGTGACGAGGTTGATTGTGAGACCCGCGCGGTCGGTAGTTGGATGGTGACGCTAAAGGGTGGAAGGGTGGCGCTAGAAGGCGGTTATTTATTCCGCGCGCGTCAATGAAAGACCTGATAAGAGATAAGCCGGAACAATATAGAGCGAGCTGCGAATTGATGCCTCCAGTCAAAGCAAACAAAGTTGCACATTTTATGACTTGGTTTTTAAATATTTGATCTATTGAAAGATTGTGATATAAGAATTATATCTGTAGATAATAAAAAGCCCTTATTATATTTATTACTAGTATCTTCTAAAAGTATCGATAGTGGTGTTTGTTGGCTTTCCTTGCCTTTACGTGACTGTTATGTTGACCCTCCCTCAGACGTACGAGAAGCATCTAGTACATATTACAGTAATTGTACAAACATCCCTTATCCATTTACCCACCAAACGCCAGTTCCCATTCCCAACTATATTCACAGCGATCACGCCTCCTGTTCCTGTTCCTTCGCCTGATCCATACTTATAAAAAATGCCAACGCACGCTCATATGTCCACATTGTCACCGCGCTCGCCGGCGCCGCCTTGACCAAACTAACCGTCAATCCCCTGTACAGTCCCCTCCACCCCTCTCTCCTCACAATCGCCTTGATGCTCCCCCCAACGCCTCTGTAAGCCAACCCTCCAACGACATACTGCCGCCTCGTTGGCCCCTGTACCTGCAGCCGCTTCCTCACCAGATCAAGTGGGAACACAGCCGTCTTGGCAAACACGCTGGCCGCCACGCCTGCCACCGCATCACCAGACCCGAACGGCAGTGTTAGTGTCGCGCTGTAGGGACGTAGTGTTTCGTATACGGAGAAGAAAAGGCCCATGTACGGCACGATTTGAATTATGCCTGCGGAGAGGCCGCGGAAGAAGCCCGCGGGACCTTCATTGGTGGCGATGGAACGGATGCCATACCAGAGGCTAGGGTAGACTTTCTGGGTGCCTTGGGCGGCGAACCGGGTGCGCAGCAGATCGAGGGGGTATGTGACCGTAGTAGAGACAGCACCAGCGGTAGCACCGGCGACAAAGGATTCCGTGGGTGGGGAGAGGGGATGCTTTGGGAAGAGAGCTTGTAGGCCGAGTGTTGTGAAGCGGTAGGTTGTGAATTGCACGGCCGAGTAGGTGATGTATAGGGCTTCGGCGGGAATGTTGCCTTTCCAGAGAGCAGTGAGGCCTTCTTCGCGAAAGATTCGGAGAAGGGTCTGAAGAGTGCCTTTGTAGAGGGGCGGTTGCGTGGAGGGAGGTTGGGGTTGGATGGTCGTGCGACCAGGATGGGTTTGGAGTTGAAGGCGGATTTTAACGACATCGAGGGGCGCGATGACAAAGCTGAGGGCAGTTAGCTTCAGTGATTTGTAGCATAATTGGATTTGGAAGCAATTGACGATAGTAGGAAGAAAGGGCTGCTTGTTGAGGATAAAGACTGGGCAACGTGCTTACCGTGCAATTAACCCGGCCGTGGCTCCAGCGAGGACGACTTGCGTCTTGGAGCCCTCATCCTTCAGGCGATGGTCTGCGCTTCTTGACATACATCTGGATAGTCCCGTACGGGGGACGTTGCCGAGAGACTGTTTGGTTATGTGAAAGGTTGGAGATTTAGCTATCTTTATTTCGTTGAATTTGGAGATTTGGCCGCTTAGAGACGGGAGGCGTCATAGCGACAGGGGTGGCGCGCGGGAGAAGTTCGGGACTTCCCTCCCCGCCATAATCGGTGACCCGCTACTCCAGAAGCAGCTGCACGAGATCGATGCTTGTGAGCCGAGGCAGCGATTCTTTCAAATGTTTACTTGCTTCACTTCTTCCAATTCCTGTATATATTTCTATATTTAAGAAGTGCTCTCTTATATTCTTATATAAATTTCAACAGCACGTTTCACTGCTATTGGTCGCTACAATATAACTACATACTCTCTCGGCTGCCGGTTACCCCTCCACCCACGGCTTTCCTCACCGCTGTGGGAAATACCGGCGACGATGTCGCTTTTAAGGAATTCAGTACTGGCAAGCCCAATTCGAACCGCAGTTTGCAGGAGCTTTGCTAGGCCTGCAGTGCATATCCGCCCTCAGCAGGCGTATGCGCCGGTGCAGCCCCGGAGAGCTGTATCCACAACCACACGTAAGTTTCTCACAATGCGGTCAAGTATAGCGAGGAGAGTTCTTCGCGCTATGCCGTCACAAACATCTGATGTAGTGAACTGGTGCTGACAAGACCAGAGAAGCAGGCAATTATTTTCACCGGAACAAAACCTGCGTCGACATACAACAAAGCACAAGGAACAGCTCCTTTGGCAGCTCACCAGACAACAGATGGCTACCGATTATGGCTCCGTGACGCCTGCTCCTGCAGCCTCTGCGTCGACCCATCAACAAGACAGAAAGTCTTCGAAACCCCCAAGATCCCAGCCAACATCTCCTACAAAAGCGTAACAGAGAGCAAAGACGGCAAATCCATCTCTGTGACCTGGAACAACGACATCCCCGGATTCGGACCCGAACACACCTCCACGTACGAAAAGAAGGAGCTGGAGCGATACGACAATAACCCCGTAGCGGTCGAGAGTCTCCAGGCGAATGAGGCAGACACATACAAGATATGGAACCGAGACCAGGTCTCTGAAAAAATTCAATTCATCGACTACAACAAGTCCATGGAAGACGACAAGACTCTCTACGAAGTACTGAAGCAGCTGCGCCTCTATGGGTTGGTGTTCATCAAGAACGTCCCCGGCGAGAACGGGCCCGCTGCGATGGGGAAGCGGATTGGGAGACTGAGAGATACATTCTACGGCGAGACGTGGGATGTCAAGTCCGTCCCGCAAGCTAAGAACGTGGCATATACTCACCAATTCCTCGGGTTTCATATGGACCTCTTATATATGGCCGACCCGCCCGGATTCCAGCTGTTGCACTGTATCAAGAACAGCTGCGAGGGGGGGGAGTCTATGTTCACCGATGCCTTCTACGCTGTTAACGAGCTGCAATCTAGCCATCCCGACGAAACAAACGCATTAGCAGAGTTCCCCGTGAACTACCACTACAAGAACGCCGGGGAACACTACCGCCACTCCCACCCCACCATCGAGTACGACACCACCGCGCACTCCACTCTCGCCCACCGCCCGCTAAAATACATAAACTACTCCCCCCCCTTCCAAGGCCCCTTCAACCTCGCCAACGGGACATCCGACACTACTTCCCTGGCGAGATTGAGCGCGTACCACGATATAGTGGGGAAGTTCCAGGAGATCACGGAGAGGGAGGAGAATATCTATAAGTATAAGATGAAGGAGGGGGAGATGGTGATTTTTAATAATCGGAGGGTGTTGCATGCGAGGACGGCGTTTGATGTTAGTTCCGGGGAGAGGTGGTTGAAGGGGGGGTATGTGGATACGGATGTTGTGTTGAGTAGGCATAGGGTTTTGAGGGAGGAGTTTGAGGAGTAGGTGGTGGGTGGGGTGTGGTTGGGAAGGGCGGCTGAGGGGTGGAGTGCATATTCGGAGACTTAGAAGTAGAAACTCGTATATAGATGGTCAATATATCCAGAATATGGCACAATTCACGTCTCCTTGCCTGTTCTCTTTGCCTGTTCTCTTCAGAGTTTGGACACACTGTTATTGCAGACACCGAAGGGGCAGGCACATAGAGTAGAATGTGATCATCAAAGATTCAATAACCTACGCAAAACGCTACGAAATCCCATAATTCTTACAAGTACACCCCCGCATATGTGCCTCAACATCCCCTCCCAACCTTTTCTCTCCCATCTTTTTATCTCCAACTATTTTCTCTCTCTCGACCACTCCCTCCTCCTTCCAATATATTTTTCTCCCTCATCCTCCCCTCTATTTCGCAAAATGCAAATCATACCCCAACCACTTCCTCGCCATAACCTCCTCCACACTCAACGGGAACCCATAAGTCAGCGGCACGAAAAACCACCACCCCCCCACCACCGCAACCATAATCACGCCCGCCGCCGCCCAACTGGCCAAGAGGCTCTGTCCCCCCAGCCTCTCTCTCGCAGGCAACGATCGCGCGCTCATATGAGACCCGTGCTTGGTACCTGATTCCGCGACGGTGAACCCCGCTTCCTCGAGAGCGACGGGCTCGATGGCGAAGATGAATTCGAGGAGGGCGCCGGTGACGAGGGAGGAGGCGAGGTGGGCGGGGAGGTAGTGGTGCAGGAAGAGTTGGCGGCCCATGAGGTAGAAGGGGAGGTAGTGGAGGGCCCAGGCGATGAAGAAGAAGCCTGTGGAGTTGTAGAGGCGGGAGCGGGTGCCTGTAGGGTTCAGTTAGTCATGCTCTGGGATAAAGCTGGGGGGGGGAGGGGGCGGGGGGGGGAATGGGGGGACTTACGGATATCAAGTGCATCAGCGCCACGACGAAGAGAAAGCTGATCCGCAGCAATAATCCCAACATACACCGCCAACAGCGACGAAGCAAGCCACCACCCAACCGGGTTACCCAGGAAGTAAATCTGCGAACGCGTATCATTGTGCGTCCAGAAGCTGACACCACGAAGCAAGAACGGCCAATGGAAAGGCTGGCTCGCGTACGGGTGGCTGCTCGTCAGGGCGTTGTTGTGGTGGAACATAGCGCGCTGGACTTCGAACCATTTCTTGAGGAACGGCATCGTCTTCACCTGTCGCGCTTCGCGCTGGAGTCTCGGGCTATCGACGGGAATGGACGGGATCTCGTCAACGAACCAGACGTTCGAGGACTGCGCGACGTTCTTGTTCCCGTTGATCTCCTGCTGCTTGTACGCCCAGTCCGGGAGCGGGGTCGTGTGTGTCCACATTGCGACTTTGGAGGGGTTGTGGATGAGTTTGAATTGCGCGGCGAGGGACTTGAATTCCTGGTTCGGCTTGCCGTTCTCGATGCGGATCTCGAAGAGGGTGTCGTTGTGGCGGCCTCCGTGAGCGTCTTCGAGGGAGACGGTGGAGAATTCTTGGTTTGTGGGGTAGTAGGGCGAGGCGACGTCGTGGGAGAGGAGGATGGTGTTTGTGACGACGTGGCGGAGCTTGACGAGCTCGTGGTTGCGCACGATGCGGTTGGGGGTGTCGGCGCCGTCCGCGGGGAGGATCTCCCAGTGGTTGTTGGTGTCGTTGAAGGGGTATCCGGTAACCTGCTGTCCCTGACTGGAGACACGTCCGTCGTCATAACGGAGAGGGTACTTATCCGGGTGACTGTGGAGGTAAGTCTTCGTCTCCTTGTGCTTGAGCACGATGTTGTCGAAGTAGTTAATCGTAACAGCATTGGTCGTCATAAGGTTATCACTCAACGTCTCCTGGAACTGGGGCGTCATGAAGTCATCACCCGGACCCGACTTGGTGAGGATGGAGAAGTGAACCTGGAACCAGAAGAGGTAAAACAGGAACGGGACGAAGATGAGACCGAACGCGCGGGCTGCGAAGTGCTTTCCGAAGTCGATCAGCGAGAGCGCGCCCTGGCGACGGTTGACATCGAGAAGATCCCAGAGGTCAATGGCAACAGCAGCTCCAACAGTGAGGAAGGCGAAGGTACCGACATACTTGGTCGAGATAACGCAGCTGAGCGCAAAGCCGGTGAGCAGGAGCCACTTCCACCACTTCCTCCCGAACGGCTGGTGTCTCAACTTATAGAATCGGATATAGCAGAGCAAGCTACACGCCATCGCAAAGACAAGCGTCGCATCCAGAAGAATCAATCTCGTCTGTCCAATATGCGCGTTATCGAACAGTACAAGACCAGCGGCAACAATGCACGCAGGGAGAGTATATCCCGATTCCCACATGATATCGAACACCACCGGGACAGTGAGAGCGCCGAGCAGGGCCGGCATGGCGCGGAAAGCGACATAGGGAACTTTGTTGGCGATATAAGAGTCCCCGATGTTCTCGAAGTGGAAGTGTCCATCATAACCCACGAACCATCCCATCAGCGCAAACAGCAGCTTCCCAAACGGCGGGTGAACATCGAAGAAGTACGTGCGCTCGAGGTAATACGACGCGAACTATGCATTCCACCACTCGTCAGCTTACTTCTCTCCCCCCAACCCCCACCATCACCATCATCCCCCAGATCAGAGTTTACTCACCTTCCCAAAATGCACCTCATCAAACACCACCTCATTCGGATGGCTAATGCCCCAAAACCTCGTCGCAAACGCCAGCACCGTAATAATGGCAAGCGCAAGCTTATAATCCCACTCCGACGCAGGCGCCTTGGCTTTATTCGCCTTGACTAGCTTCTCGAGCCCTTTGTCGGCGGGGACGGCGAGCGTGGCGGCGGTGGGGGATTTCTCCTTCTTCGAGGCCGCGGGGCCGCGGTGCCGGACTGAACCTGATGGCGAGGGAGACGCCATGCTGGGCTAAGAGATGGGGATCTGTTGATGGCGATGGGTCAGCGCGTACGTCGCGGTGGATGGAAGTTCGCAATCCAAGGGGAGGAAGACGGCCTCAGCCTCGCTCGAAAACGCGGGTTGAGTGAGTAGTAAGGGGCCACGGGGTTCGCGCTTACTTAGAAGAAGTTAAATAACCCCAATACGAGTTGAGGTTCAATAGAAAGAAAAGAAAATAGCAAAAGAATGTGGTCGTCGTCGCAGCTCGTGAGGACAGATTCGTCAATTGCCCCTTCGCTGCAGCTGGTGGGTAGTCAATCAATCGTCTCAAATGCGAGCGAGGCCCTTTACGTAGAAGCCCAAGAAGTGGTCGAGGTGTTCTTTCGCTTATCAGCTTGGGTGGAGCTTAAAGTGGCCGGGCCGGGGTAAACGCGCGTGCGAGCGGCGAGGGGGATGTAGGGGGTGTGTGGGATGGACTATCGTCTCTTGGCGTGGGCATGTGGGATATAAATATATTTCGAGACGTTTTATGGGATGTTTTAGGAAATTAATTTTTGTAACTATTTGATGTTTAGAGCGCACAGAGTTGTACAAAAGTAGGAGAAATATGTTTGTTTTGGTTACTTTGTCTTGGTTACCGTGCTATTTTCGTGCTAATGTAACCTTTCAAGCCTCACCACCACAGCTTCCCTACCCACTGTATGCGCTCAATGCTCTAATACCGAACAATAAAACCCTCTCAAAAACTCCAAAAAATGCTCTTTCTCTGCTAACTCACATCACATCACATCACCAACCACAACCCACCCCACTCTACGACGTCGTAACACTAGCAGCCCTCTTATCATGATCCTCCAAACTCTCCATCAGCCTCGCCCCCAACGCATCCTCAAAATCCAACTGCGAAACCTCCTGTCCCTGCCCTCCCGCCTGCTGCTGTGTTCCAATCTGTCCCTGCCCGCTCGGCGACCTATTCACCTCCCCCTGCTGTCCGTGCTGCTGTCCGTGCTGGTGCTGCTGTCCATCAAACTGCTGCTGCTCCTCCCCCCTCTGCTGTTGCTGCTGCTGCTGCAACCCCTCCATCCCCAAATGATGCCCCCCATGCATCTCCCCCCCTCCCTGCTGTCCCATCCCACCAAGCCCCCCCTCCTGCATCCCCCCCGCAAGCGCCATAATCCCATTAAACCTCGCCTGCTCCTCATCACTCGCCAACCTCGCCCGTTCCTCCGCCTCCTTCCTCGCCGCCTGGCTAGGCGCTCTCGTCTTCAGCTCCCCAGTCACGCACTGGAGGTAGTACGGTACCTCGATGTTACTCTTCAAGAAAAACAGTTTGAGGTTTCGCGCTTTGTCTTTGAGTTGGACTTGGTTCCTGTCTTTGAGGATCTCGCTGACCTGCCCTTTGGCGCCGTATAAGGCGAGGATCTGAGACCAGTGCGGACCCTTTACCTGGTCGAGCCCGGCCATTAAAGCGTTTTCTTCTTCGGTGGACCAGGGGCGCCGTTGGCTGGGGAGGCCGGGACGGCGGCTGTGAGGGGATGCTTTAGCGACGGCGGCTTGGCGGGCTTGTTCGTAGAGAACTTGTGTTGGGGCCGTCTGTGTGTGGTATGGTACTGCGCCCGCGGGGTATTCCTGGGCGTAGTTGGCCATCTGCTGGTTATGTTGCGGGTGTTGTTGCTGGAGGTGTTGTTGGGGTTGGGTTTGTTGTTGGCGTTCGTATTGGGAGTAGCCTATGCTCTGGAGGGCGTGTTGGGTTGCGGCGCGGGTGGCTTGCTCGATGTCGAGGTCGCCGAGGTCGAGTTCGGGTTCGGGGTGTTGGGGGGGTTGTTGGGGGTCGTGGGTTGGTTTGGGGGAGGTTTGCTCGGTGGTGGGGTTGGGATGTTGTTGCTGTTGTTGGGTGTGGAGGGATGGAGGTGGTGCGGTTAAGGCGTGCCGCCTCATGTAGGGAGCTATTAATGGCTCGTATGCTTTCTTGAGATGGTCGCTGAGGTTCTTGAGGAAGTCCTCCCAGGCGTATTGTTCCGAGAGGATAGCTACAAGATCAGAACGTGCTTCGTACGATGGCGAGGGGGTGACTTACATATAGAATCCGGATCACCAGAGTCATTCTGAAGGTACTCCCTCCTCGCATTCGCCTCCTTAACAAATTCAACCTCACTCTGCGTAAGATCCGACCCCGGATGCCTCGCACGAAGCGTATCCCCCAGACTAACCGGAAACAGATCATCCAAGACCTCATCCTTCGTCCTCTCCTGCTCCTCCTGCGAAACCGCAGAAAGATACATCTGCGTCTTCAGATTCAAATACAACAACCCCGGCTCCGTCTGCAACTCCGCCCCATCCGCCACAAACGTCTCAATAAAATGATCATTCAACTCATAGAACCCCACATCCTGCCCCCCCACCACCGACGACACAAACGTCGCCAGATTCGTCGTGCGTATCGTCCCGCGGTGCTCCGGTTCGCGGATATTCAGCTCATCAGCCGACAGGAACGGTTTCTGCTGCGAGTAGATCTTCTTGGTCTGGTCAAACAGCGATTTCAGCGTCGCGTACGCCTGCCCCAGCTCCGACTCAGGCTGCGTCACGATCTTGATCGTCTCCGAGTACGGGCCCTGCGCCAGCGTAGAGAGGATCTGCGTAGACAGGCTCTCTAAGATAGGTAAACTCAAGATTCGCATATACAGATGCGGATCCGCTGAAAACCCATTACTGATCTCCGCCGCTGCCTCCCTGCTCCCCCCAAACTCCCCGGACTGGTACCCCTCCACTGATGGTAATGGTTCCTGCGGCGCAAAACTATGTTGCTGGTGCTGCATCTGCTGCTGTTGCGGCGGCGCGGGCCCAGCTTCCTCAGACGCCGTTGCGGCAGCCGCTGCGATCATAGCCGCGAAATCCATGTCATCCCCTCCCAGCGCGGGGGGGGAGGGAACCTCGATGCGCTGGCGCTTTTCATCTGAGGCTGGGGCGTGGGGTGTTGAGGGGGAGAAGCGGCGCTTGAGGGGGGAGTGTTGGTGTGGGTCGTACGGAGGGGGGTCGGCGCTGTAGGGGGATTCGTATTTGATTTGGGGTTCTGCGAGAGGGGGTTAGTTACTGAGTGGTGAGGGGATTGAGGGAGGGAGTGGAGGTGGTGGAAGGGGGTGAATTGGGGTAGTCGCGTGGAGGCATGGTGATAGGAAGGAATGCGCTGGGTGAGAACTCACGTTCGATAGGCATAGTGGCGGTGATGATTGATTCCATATCGGTGGTGGCCGGCCCTCTGCTCTCTCGTTTGGAGAATCCGTAGACGTTGGTGTTTGAGCGAGCGTGAGCAAAAGCGGGTTGAGCGAGAGGAGAGAAGTTCTTTTGGTAAGGAACTGCCGACTCTCTCTCTCCTCACTTCTTTCCCGCGGCGCGCAAAACGCCGGCCCGTCCATTAGCTCATAGCCCCAATCAGCGAGACCTGTCGCTTTTGCCCGTGCCCTCGCAGGAGAGATACACCAACGAACAATCAGGGAAGAAGGAAAAAATAAAATTTATTTGGGGAAAATTAATTGGGCGGTCTATGGAGTTGGGGGTGGGATGTTTTATAAAATATATATTATCAGCCTTAAGGAACTCTTGAAATTTACTTGGGCGTTTACAGTTGCGATAGATCTCATCGTCCAGCACAGTACGTTTATACAGGCAGAGATTGTTAGAACCACGTGATTATATTGATACGAAGGCACGTGATTACATTGATAAGAAAGCACGTGATAATATTGATTGAAATAACACGTGATGTTATAAGTGAACATGCACGTGACTATTAATTGACTCTTGATATCGGACTCTTCCTCCTCCTCCTATCTCGCACGTGGCTGGTACTAGTAGAGTGGGTTTACAAAGCAGGTTCATGATGTATTGGAGTATTATTGAGTCTTGGAGTTGGAGCCCCATCGAGCCAGACCCATTAGCATTGTTGGCATTGACCCATTGACCCGCACTGGTTCATGCGAGGTGCTGTATAGTAATCGGCGGTCTGTTAAGAGTTCACGGGTGTGTAATAAATACTGTACATGTTGTACTCTAGACTATACCGGGTTTCTCTCTATTATAGGAGTATATATAGAACTAACAAGACACAAACAGAACATAAACCGAATATACTATAGTAATAGAACGCCTATATCAGCCGTCTTGGCCCTTTTTTTCTGTTTCCTAGTCTTCACTCGGCCGTTTGAGCGGACATATAGTTCCCCATAGCTAGTTCCCCATCCACCCCGCCGTGCGGCGGTAAGGATAAGAGTGTAGTATACTAGTGCTCGAGATATGCGTACAATAGAAAACAAAATATACAATTCAGTGCGACTCGCACTGAATATCTCTCGCACTACGCGACTCGTACCGTATCGTACCGCACCGTTCCTTTCCTCCTTCTCCTTCCCTTCGTGGACCCTTGCCGCGCTTAGCTACAGCGATGACACTCAGATTCCGAGTCGTTCGTTGTATGTACAGTACATACAGTGGTAACATGGAGTAAAATCGAACTCTATCGAACTTACTAGGCCGCACCACTCCATATACCCATATACTACAACCCGATATACAACTTCTTTACCACTCAATAGTCGTACGTACTCCGCATGCTATTGTCGCCGCTGTGTCCTGCTTACTGCTGCAGCTCGATCCCCGAACCAATGAATGCCATCTATAAATGCCGAGGACCAACGGGATCTGGGGTAAGTAGACTGACTACCTTGCCTTGTAGACTGCAGTAACTTGTTGTCTGTTTCACGAATGCGGAAAGAGGGGTTGCAGAGCATTTTCTAGTACTAACTACACCGTAAACCCGCATCCGACAATAGACGCTCATGCTCATGCTCATGCTCATGAAACTTGTACCTGTAGGAGTAGGCGTCAATGGAGGGAGTTCTATACTCTACAACTCTCTAACCACACAAATTGATTACTATTGTACGCTCGTCGCAAATAACCCGAATATATATGGAGATTCTATCCACGGAATCAAATATAATCGCTCTTTTACTCTTAGAGAGGAGTTAGTCTCCATCGGAGGGGTTTACACCCGGCATCACTTATACCGGTCGACCGAATGCCTCTACAGCGTAGACTACAGATGTCATCGGTACTTTCTCGACCACCTAAAATTGAGTAGAGTACAATGTATCCCCCTGTAGGACTAAGGGAAGCTCCTTGCTCAGATGACCCCGCCTTTAACGTACTACACACATGCAATGCGGTACAAACCTCTACAGTAACCTCTAACCTTCTCTAACCTCCTCCAACCCCGTACCCACCTATATCGCCCCCCCCTCTACTCCCCTCTACCTCACCCCCTCCCCCTCTTCTAACCCATTGAGTGAAACGTACTCTCCTCTTCTACTTTCTTCTTCCTCCTCTCCTCATCTTTCTTCCTTTATTAAACAACTAAATACCCCCAAGAACTTCTTTTCCATTTCATACCAAACTATCCTACGAAATTCACGATATCAACGACGTAATGGCTACCATCGAGCTCGATACCCCGGTGACCGGCAAGTACCAACAGCCAACTGGACTGTACGTTTACTCCCCATCCCTCCCGTCCCTCCTGGATCAAACAGCCAACTAACCCCCTCACTCACAGCTTCATCAACAATGAGTTCATCGAGGGCGTAGACAAGAAGTCCTTCGAGGTCATCAACCCCGCCACCGAGAAGGTCATCTGCTCCGTCGCCGAGGCCACCGAGAAGGATGTTGACGTCGCCGTTGCCGCCGCGAGGAAGGCCTTCAATGGCGAGTGGAGCAAGGTCACACCCGAGGGCCGTGGCAAGCTGCTCGTCAAGCTCTCCGAGCTGATGGAGGCGAACCTCGACCAGCTGGCTGCCATCGAGTCGCTCGACAACGGAAAGGCCATCTCCATGGCCAAGGGTGATGTGGCTGCTGCGGTCGGCTGCTTGAGGTACTACGGCGGCTGGGCCGACAAGATCGAGGGCAAGACCATCGATACCAACCCGGATACCTTCACATACACACGCCAGGAGGCTGTAAGTAGTCCCAGCAACTTCTTTCTCTCTCCTCCAACATACTAACACCTGCCAGATCGGTGTCTGTGGACAAATCATCCCATGGAACTTCCCAATTCTCATGTGGTCGTGGAAGATTGGCCCAGCCATCGCCACCGGTAACACCGTCGTCCTCAAGACCGCCGAGCAGACCCCTCTCTCTGCCCTGTTCGCCGCCAAGCTGATCAAGGAGGCTGGATTCCCTCCCGGAGTCATCAACATCATCTCCGGTTTCGGCAAGACCGCCGGTGCCGCCCTCTCCTCGCACATGGACGTCGACAAGGTCGCCTTCACCGGCTCCACCCTCGTCGGCCGCATGATCCTCAAGGCCGCCGCCGACTCCAACCTGAAGAAGGTCACCCTCGAGCTGGGCGGCAAGTCCCCCAACATCGTCTTCGACGACGCTGACATCGAGAACGCCATCTCCTGGGTCAACTTCGGAATCTTCTTCAACCACGGCCAGTGCTGCTGCGCCGGATCCCGCATCTACGTCCAGGAGGGCATCTACGACAAGTTCATCGCCCGCTTCAAGGCGCGCGCCGAGGCAAACAAGGTCGGTGACCCATTCCACCCAGAGACCTTCCAGGGACCCCAGGTCTCGCAGCTCCAGTTCGATCGCATCATGGGATACATCGAGGACGGCAAGAAGGCCGGCGCTACCGTCACCACCGGCGGTGGCCGCCACGGCGACGTGGGCTACTTCATCCAGCCCACCATCTTCTCGGATGTCACTGAGGACATGAAGATCGTCCAGGAGGAGATCTTCGGCCCGGTGTGCACCATCTCCAAGTTCAAGACCGAGGAGGAGGCTATTGAGAAGAGCAACGGCTCGAACTACGGTCTTGCGTCTGCTGTGCACACTACGAACCTCAACACCGCGCTGCGCGTTGCGAACTCCATCCGTGCGGGTACCGTGTGGGTGAACTCGTACAACATGATTCACCACCAGGCGCCGTTTGGAGGGTACAAGGAGTCGGGTATGGGACGCGAGTTGGGAGAGGCCGCGCTGGCGAACTACACGCAGACGAAGACGGTGTCGATCCGTCTGGGTGATGCGCTTTTCGGTTAAGTGTGTTTGGGAAGGGAAGGGAAAATGGAAATACTGGGGGGATAGGGGAATAGGGGGATTAAATGAGTACGATAGCTTACGGGTAGTAGTAGCTGGATAAATTGAATCGATGAATTTTTAAGAGAAAGTTTTTGTTAGTGACCGAGTGTTGTTGCGATAAGTGTAAAGTTCTCACAAGTGCCGATCCTTTGGGATTCAGGGGTTGTTGCATAAAATAATGCTACATTAAAAATACTACATAAAAATACTGGCGAAGTATGGGCCAGACTTCTTGTTAGGAAGTTGACGTTGACACCACTATTGTGGTGCCAACGTTCTAACATAGAAGCTGGCCACATACCTCGCCACTTCAAAACAGAGAGTAAAAATAAGCACAATTGCCGAAATCGCCGCGGCATTCTCCTTCAAAAACCCCCCCAATCTCCCCCACCATTTTCTCGCAACCGCAGCCCCCCCCCCAAGCTCAACATCCCCTCCCCCATTCCCCCCCCCATTCCCTCCCCCATTCCCCCCCCCATTCCCCGCCCCACCCCCCGCCCTATCCCCCGCCCCATCCTCCGCTCCATCCCCCTCCCCATCCCCCTCCCCATCATCCCCAGCGGCCACCTTCCCCTCCACCACCCCCACCCTCCCCTCCACACCCACCACCCTCCCCAGTAACTCCCCCACCCCCCCGTTTGTCCGGGCTAAGCCCTCATCAAGGGCGTTCAGCCGCGTCACCGCATCCTCCATCTCCTTCTTCCTCTCATCCTTCTCCTTCTTCCTCTCCTCCTCTCTCTCCTCCCTCTCCTTCTCTCTCTCCGCCGCCCTCTCCTCCTTCCACTCCTCTCTCTCCTTCTCCCTCTCCTTCTTCCACTCCTCCTTCTCCTTCTCCCTCTCCTTCTTCCACTCCTCCTTCTCCGTCTTCCTCGCCTTCTCCATCTCCTCCGTCTTCATCTTCTCCGTCGCCAACTCCATCTCCAGCTTTGAAATTACGGCCGACTGGCCGCTAGGGGCAGGGTCGGCGGTGGGGGAGGCGGTGGAGGAGGCGGAGGCGGGCGCGGCAGAGTCGGCGCTAGGGGAGGGGGAGGCGGGCGCGGCAGAGTCGGCGGTGGGAGAGGCGGAGGCGGGCGCGGCAGAGACAGCGGTGGGGGCGGCGGAGGCGGGCGCGGCAGAGGCAGCAGGAGCAGCGGCAGCGGCAGCGGCGGCAGCGAGTTGGCCCTGGGAGGCCCCGGCGGCAAAGCCAGCTAGGGCAGAGCGCTGCCCGGGGCCCCCCTTTTTGGGAGAAGCAGACCGGGAACGGGACCCAGGAGGAAAGGAGGTGGCGCCACTAGGGCGGGCCTGAGAAGAGGGGGGGGGGGCAGGCGAGCCAGTGCGCGGGGATCCCGGCACAGTGTTGCGGGCGCGGGTGGCGTGGTGGTCGGCGCGCTTGGAGGTGTGGCGGCCGCCGGGAGTGGTGGCTGCGGGTTTGGAGGGAGAAGGAGAGGGGGTTGAGGGGGGTGGAGAAGGTGTGCGCGCACGCTCACCAGAATTGGTGGCGGCGGCGGCGGAAGAGGTTGGTTGGGTGGTGGGAGGAGCAGCGGTGTCGGTAACATCTATTAATGTTAGCTGCTAGTGACTCTCAAAAGTGCCGAGAAAAAGGGGAAAACTTACCAGACATTGTAAAAAGTTCGAAGAAAAGCCGGGAGAAGAAGTCTTGATGTTAGTTGTTGAAGCATTTTGACGGGGAATGGGAAACTTATCTTGCCAGAGTTGCTCTCGGATTCTCCAGCGAGGGAAGGAGCGATGAGAAATGAAGTAAACAAAAGAAAATGATTACTTACCTGTTGTAAGGAAGGAACGAAAGGCAGAAAAGGTCAGTTACAATCGGTACCGGCAAGAACGTCCGTTGCAGGCAGCACCTACCTCACGGAGAAAGATAACCCGCATTGTATAGCACACGAACAAAACAAAAATGTCAAATGAAGTCTATTTCTCACCTTATACCCCTTAGTTCCCCTTCTCGATACATACAGCCACCGTGCCTCATCCCACTCACTACTCTCCTCCATACTCATCCTCATCTTCCTCCACCCCAACAACCGCCAGCTCCGTCTCAACCAAAGCCCTAAACTCCTCCCTCTCCATCCCCGCTGCCCGCGCCAACCGATACAAGCTCTTGACACTCGCCCCAATATGCTGCCTCACAGCCGTATCATGCCTCCCCTCCCTCTCCACCTTGTCCTCCAGCACCTCCACCGCCGCCGACCGCCCACTCGTGCTCGACGCCGCCGACCGCGGTCTCGGCTGCTCAATCAGCGCGGCCCTCTCCCTCCCTGCCCGCTCCACCTCCGTAATACCATTCCCGTTCCCGTTCCCCAGCACCGCAGGGCCCACAAACTCTCGCTCGTGTTGCGCACCTAGACTCGACTCCACCTCGCCATTCGCCCCCGCCTCATCGGGATCATGTGCGTCCAGCGCGGGCTGCACATCGGCGTACTGCGCAAAATAGGCGTCCTCAGCGCCGCCATCAACTTGGGTACTCCCACCTGCAGGTGCCTGGCGCACGCTCGCGGGCGCAGGAGACCTGTTATCCGGCCCCGGTGTCGCAGCAGGCGTAGCATCATATTGAGCCCAATACGCCGCATCATCATCTTCATCCCCATCATCCTGCACCGGCTCCGCCACCATCGGAATCCCCACCACCACAGAGTCCCCATTCGCCTTCCCCGCCGTAAACGCCTGTTCCGCCTGTTCCGCCGCTTCCAACCCTTCAAACCACTCTCTCTCACTCTCCCCCTCGTTTTTCAACACTCCCACCTCCCCAATCCTCCACCCATCCACCGGTCCCTCCGTATCCCCAACACAATACACACACCTCACCCACAATCCCACCCCCACAATCTCAATCCTCGCCCACATCGTCTCCGCATCCACGCGTCGATACCTCACCACCACCTCCCGTCCATCCTCCCAATCAACATCGACCTCCACCTCCCCACTCACAGGGTGCGGCTCGAACTTATCCCCATGTGCGAGCTCGATCAGCTTATCCCCCGTGTCGTCGCTGGCGTAGGTGAGGAGGGGGAGCCATGGCTGTGTTGGTGCTGCGAGGAGCTTGACGCGCTGTCGGAGGATGGGAGAGAGGTGTGGAAGGACAGGGGGTGGGGGGTGAGGAAGTTGGCCGCTTGGGAGGGCGGAGAGGAGGGGTTGGAGGAGAGTTGTGGGCTGGGGGGGTTGGAGGGGGAGTGGGATGGCGGATGGCATCGTTATGTGTGGTGCGTTGAGCGCGGAGAGTCGTTGGAAGTAAGAAGGTACGCTGATGAGGTAGGTCTTTCGTTTGAGAGTGTGGCTGTAGTGAATTCGTGGTGCACTAAGCGCGGAGAGTCGTTAAACGTTGAGAAGGTATGCTACGAGGTAGATATTTTGTTCAAAAGTATGGTTGTAGTGTGAATTCGTGGTGCGTTTTCGTTGAGTTGGATAGGCTTCAGTTGGCTTCAGTTGGCTTGTGATAGTGCTAGGTTCGTCTGGAATTTTATCTTCCCCTTTGGCTTTCTCTTCGTGTCTCAGATTCTTCTCTGGGTCGAATCTCGTCTGATGTCTCTTCCCTCGTCAAACCCGTCAACAAAGAGAACAAATCAGGAGATCTCGTTAGTCGGACAAGAAACATCTTCTACTCGGAGCACAAGCGTCCCAAATCGCTCCATCCATCCACTCCACCCTCCCTTCACCCGAACGATAAACGAAAACCAGGCTGCTCTTCAGCCTTGTTGGTCCCTGTCAGGTGACGTAATGCCGGCGCGATGATTCGTGGGTGCGTGGTTGCAGGGGTGGGTGCGGAATGGATGAGCGGAAGTGCTGTCTTGGTCCGTGCGTGGGTTTCTTGGCGAAAGGCGCCGAGGGGGAGGAGCGGCAATCGAGAACGGGAGGGGCGGCCAGGTCAGGACAGGGGGTGGTTATCAGGGGAGACGACGTTTATAACAATGATTTATATATAGTTGTTATAGAGTCTCATAATGATGCACTTATGGAAGAGAGACTGTACATAACTATAGTATTTATAGGAATTATAATTTAAGTAAAAGCCTTCAATCACTCAGGGCTCAAATCAATGGGCTAGGTACTCAGAAATAGAACCAGCGTGATAAATCCCATCAGCAAAAATCACCGAAACAAGCCTCCTCTAGGCTTTCGGGTGGCACCATAGGTCCGAATACTAGTATGAGTGTCTATGAGACGCAATATATTAAACAGCAGTAGCCAACCATCCTACCACCTAGACCCGATCCTCAACCCTAACCGGCTCCCTCATCGGCTCAACCTCCTCCTCATCCCCATCCCCATCCCTAACCCCATACTACGGTCCACCTATCCCCCCCTCCCCCTCCTTCCCCCCTCTATCCCCCATCTCCCATCCATCCACCTTATCCCTCACCTCCCTCCTCCTCTGCTTCCTCGCACAAAACACCGCCACCAAAACCCCAACCACAACCACAAACCCCGCTGCCCCAAGCCCAAGGCCCAATTCCAGCGCCGTCGTCCCCTTTTTCTTCTTCTTATTCTTTCCCCCACCATCATCTGCCCCGCCATTCTTCCCCTTCCCCTCCTCCCCCCCTTCCGCGCCTTCTCCAACCCCTCCAAAAACATAGGACAAAACACCGTTCCCCCCCAACAAACCTCACACCACTCCCCAACCCCCACCCCCACCACCCCCATCTCCTTTTCAAACTCCTCAAACCGCATATCCATCTTCCCCCTCCCCCTCCCAAAAAGCGGGTACCCCACCAACCTCGCCCCCTCTCCCGTCCCATTCCGATACAAAAACCTAACCCACAGATCCTCCTTCCCCGGTCTCCCCGCCCCAGGGTCGGTATACGAAAAAACTTCAAAAACCATCATACTCCCCGGCTCCACCACCCCCTTAAACCGCGAATCGTGCTCCGCGAGCCCGGAGATAGCTGAGAACCCCACGAAAGGGGTGGAGGAAGCGAAGAGTAAATGCAACTCCCCGGGTCGATTGGGGGTTGTTGTGCGAGTCAAAAGATGGAGAGCGCGTTCGGCGAATGTGCGGCCTGCTATGGGTTTTAGGAGGGCGTCTTGCTCGCTATCTCCCCCCTCCGCCTCACCCGTACCTCTCTGCACACCGTAAGCACCCCAGATCCTCTTCGGAGCCAACGCCTTCAACCTCGCCAGCGCAGCCGCAGGGAGGGTAGCAGCGACGGAGGAGTTATGCAGCGTCGCATAGGCAGCGTACTCATACAGCGCCGGGGCATTATGATAACTGACCATCGACTCCGGCAGCATGCCCCCAAACACACTTGGGATCATCGACGCGAAAAACCCCTTGCTCGCCTCGGTGGTGTTGATATACTCGCTGCTGTTGACTTGAGCAGCGGTGGAGGTAGCATGCAAAGCGCACCGATCCGAACCAGCTACCCAGATATGATTCCAATCCCCCCCACCCGCCGTCTCAACCCGTCCATACTGATACCCCCCCATCGGCGCTAACCACCGACCCCCCCCCCGCCTTTGGACTCCCACCCACCGCCGCCGGCGCATCAACCGGGGGATAGAGGTCCTGCAAAAACGCCCACGCGCTCGCCACCACCGGCTGCTCCGGCGCCGAGAGGACCTGAACTCTCTGATTATCGATATAATTCTTGTGAAACCCGTGCAGCGGGACGAAAGAGGTGTTGTGTGCCGCAGGACCAGTGAGGTAGCGGCGTCGGATTAGGGAGCCGGAGGAGAAGGATTGCAGGGCGCCGAGGGGAGAGAGGGGGTGGGTGAGGAGGGGGCGGCGCTCGCCGTGGTGGGTGAGGATTAGGGAGGTCCAGGTTGTGAGGGGGGGGTTGTTGGGGGGGGTGGTGGTGGGTTGAGATTGGGACTTGGGTTGAGATTGGGAGTGGGATTGTGGGGAGTGTTGGGAGAGGGTGAGGGTGAGGGTGAGGAAGAAGAGGAGGATGGAGAGGAGGTGGGTGGTTAAGGGTGTCATGATGGTGGCTGAGCGAGTGTCTTGGGTTTAATAGAGACGATAGTGATGAGCGATAGATATAACAATAACAAGGAAGAGAGCACAACGAGAAGGTGATAAATGGGGAGGGACGGACAAGATGAAAATGCCCACACCATACCTCAAAAATCATACCACCCCCCTCCAAAATAACCAACATTCCACCACCCCATACCTTGGTAAAAACCCGTCAATGGCGTGAAGCTATCCCCACGCCAGCGACGTTAGTTAGCGGTAGCGAGAGGCTTATTATCGTGCCACCCCTCTTGTGCCTAATATTAGTCAAGTATTAAATCTAGCCTCGCTAGGAGAGAGTTGTATGCTTTAAAGCCTATTTTAGTAACCTAAAACGAAGTATCTAGCTTTGCAGCTAGCGACGTAAGTATAACATATGATTAGGTTTAATTATCATGCGAGTAAGTATTTCCTATATATTCATCCCCCCCTGCACTAATTTCTTTGTGGTAACTCTAAAACTACAAACCTAGCCATAACCTTCGCAAAAATACCAGAGACATAATAATTATCACCTTAGCAGCAGTTTTTTTCTCAATTACTCTGCTGCAAACATGGCAAAACGCAACTGGAAAGCGTGCTTTCGACGCCAACAAGAGACATCAGCGCTTCTACAGCAACCTTGTACAGATGGCGAGCAACCACCTAGATATTCGGAAAGCCAAGATCAGGAGAATGACTATGGGACTATAGACCAGCCTCGTAGTAGCATGGAGAAGTCGAAGGTTGACCAAAGGACCGAAGCCGAGAAATCGAAGGTTGACCAAAGTACCGAAGCCGAGAAGTCGAAGTTCGACCAAAGGAACGAAGCCGAGAAATGGGAGGTTGACATAATCAAGAAGTGGAACTCCGAGACCGAAGCTGAGAAGAAAAAGAGGCGACGATTGTACAGTGGTCTCCAATATCGACTTCGCACGGCATCAAACGAGTCACTAGAGAAGCTTATAAAGTCAGACCTTATAGAGCTTCTTGACACAGTACGAGAAGATGCTTTAACGCCCCCAGGGCCAAATCTCGCGGAGGAACTCGACATAGCGCGAGGCAAATCTTTTACTACCCCGTCTATTAAGGCACAGAATATGCCTTTTGAGAAGCTTTCCAAACTGGGCCTTGTGGAGTTGCTTCGCGTAGCACGAGTTACTCCTTACTATAGGATTCCTAAATCGGTGTTTATGAAGGTTCCAAACTCGGACCTCGTGGACCTACTTCGCGAGGCACGAAGTGAGGATTTGAAGAAGTATAAAGTAGCCGCCTCTAAGGATCAAGTCTCACGTCATGTGGAAAAAGAGAAGTCTCATAAAGTGCATGAGGCCAAACTACAAGAGGACAATCAAGTTTGCAAACCTAAAGATATGTCTCCTAGGCTGCCTTCTAAGACTTCTAAGACAGAACCCGAGTCGAAGGGACCCAAGGAGACGCCTGACAAGACAAAACTCGAATCTGATGACCAGCTTGATAAAGTTAAAGGGCAGGTCAAAACAACGACGACAGACTTCATCAAGGGGAGAGCCAAAACTAAGAAGGGGAAGATGGGCCAGCATATTGAAACCAATAAGTCTGGAATATACGATACGAAGGAGAGCTTCCTTGCTGCATGCGCCATAGGGGACAAGGAGCGACTTAATTTACGGCTTCTGCACCAAGCGAGCAGTGAGACAGATGAGTACCTCGAGAAACTTCGAAAGTCGGACCTTGTAGAGCTTCTTGATATGGCACGAGACGATGTTTTCAAGCCCTACGACCCACCGCATCTTGAGGGATTGCTCGATATGGCACGGGGCGAATCTTTCAAGAAGTTCCCTATACCACCCCTCGAACTTCCACAATGCGTACCTCTTAGTATGTCTATTGAGGAGCTTTCCCAACTGAATCAGGTAGAGCTGCTTTGCACAGCACAGATCACGCCCTATGAAAAGATCCCAAAGTCGGAGTTTATGAGGCTTTCGAACTTAGATCTTGTGAGCCTATTTCGCGAGGCGCGAAAGGAGTACCGTAAAAGGTATAACCGACCGGACAGAGACCAATCAACCGGACCTAAAGAACGAGAGAAGCCTCGCGAAGAGCCTGAGGAAGCCGAATTACAAAAGAAAGACCAGCTTTACAAGATGGGAAAATGCGTAGGCTGCGGGAATATCACCCCAGAAAGTGATATTGACACATGCAGTTCCACAGACTCAACCAATGCGGCGGACAACAGCTCCCTAGTCGACAACAAAGATGAGCCTCTCAGACAGGCTAGGATCCAAGCAAGACTAGAGACAGACACTGCGATTGAAAAAACCCGTGATCTACACCAGTTGTTGATCCGGTTGGAAACGGAAATGGAGCAGCGAAATAAGACTTTCGAGATTCAGGACTTCGACGATGTTAAGGCGAAGGCGGTAGAAGTAGGCCGAGATCTTGATGATTCAATATTGAGGGTGCAAGAGATAATCTCATTATTGTAGGGAAGATTGTTACTTGCTTTGTGGTGGAGCGCGTGTCGTCAGTATTGGCTTTGCAAGACAGTGGGTAAGGGCAACATCAGTGCTATGCGGGCTCACCCTCGTATGCATCGTGCCAGTTTATTATTGGTGCTTTTATTTTATGAGGTTATCGTTAGGTTATTCATTATAATGCTAGGTTGCAATTGACAGTTCACAGCTATTAGCAGAGTAACATAAGTGGCATGGTTTGTGACAGTGCATGTGCGATATAAGTTCACCGGGTGTCCATATATTTCACAAGAATATATCATTCGAACTCGTCGTAATAATGACTAGATCACATTCATTGGCTAGTAGCAGAGTAATATAATCATGCCCCCAAGCTAGTAAACAACCCACCCAGTCATACACGATAGCCAGCCCCATTTAGGACCAAAACAAGTAAAATGGGTATCGCTATTCTCCAGTCCAAAAAAACGCCTCCCAAATCTCTCTCTCTTCACTTCCTGATAATCTTCAGCAACGGCGCAATGCGGTTCCTCTTACTCAGCCCAACCCTATACGGCACCTTCCCACTCTGCAGAGGACTATGCGGCGTGCACGGTTTGCTGGGTGTTTGCAACTCCTCCGTCGGTTTCGGAGGTGGTGTTGACTGGGGCGGTGCAGGAGTATTGGGTTTCGTGGGACCGTTGCGACTTGGTGCATGGACCGTGTCGGCATCCCCTGAATCATTATCTTCATCCTCATCACTTGCTACTACTTCCTTCGATTTAGATTGGGCTTTCTGTGCTTTCCTACCCGCAGGCTTTTGTGGGGCTTCAATTTCCTTCGGTTTAGATTGGGCTTTCTGTGGTTTCTTACCCGCAGGCTTCTGCGTGGCTTCAATCTCATCGTCGTCCATGTCAGAATCTTCGATTATTGGCGCCGGTTTCTCCACAGGAGCCTTTGAAGGCCGTCCCCGACGCTTATCGGGCACAACCTCAAAAATTTCATTGTGTGAATCTGTTCCAGACTTGGGCGTATCGGGGAGGGCAGGCGGTGTTTTGCTCCTCTTTTTTGGCCTTTCAGTTTCTTCCACCTGGAGCTGTGCTGATTCGTCGGAAGGGCCAATCTCATCAGCCGAAGACTCCTCTACGACCTCCTTCGCCTTGGTAACTTTACTCCTCTTTCTCTTCATGGGCAGCCCCTTGGCAAACTCTTCGTTTGCAATAATATCTGCTTTGGCGCTCATGCTCTTCGACCTCCTGGCACTGAGACGCGGTTGGTACATTTCCGTTACTTGGCCAAGATCCTGCGAGCTTTGGAGATCAGCATCGTGCGCTTTCCGCTTCGTGGGCGGATTGACGGAGGTCGCAGGGTCAGCAGTTGTAATTTCCTTATCATTCAGAGGCTCAATCGACACAGAATGAGCGGCACGAATGGGCGAAATTGGGTGTCGCGGCTGTGAAAGTGCGAGTTCATCGACAGAAGCTTCTCTATCGGAATACCCCATAGACTTGTGA
This sequence comes from Pseudogymnoascus sp. 05NY08, assembly GCA_001662605.1. NCBI lineage: Eukaryota > Fungi > Ascomycota > Leotiomycetes > Thelebolales > Thelebolaceae > Pseudogymnoascus > Pseudogymnoascus sp. 05NY08. The sequence continues at coordinate 123,547 of KV458859.1, forward strand.
CGAGATAGTTTCTGCTTATTCGGCTTACTTGCCGAGGATGAAAGCCCAGTCTTTGACCTCTTGACCTTCCTACCCGAGTTGACGACAGGAGATGATGAAAGTGGAAAAGTTGCTTCTGTTGAGTTTAGGGCGGAAGAAGCGGCCGAGCGGTCTGGACGAGGAGTCTCGTTTGGAACGGTGCTGGATGCATCTGTGAGTTTGAACGCTCTGGCTGGCTCCATCATGTCTGGTAATGAATAGATGTGATTGTTATCGCTAGAGGCCGCTCCATAGTGCATATATCCCTTATTTTGGCTACTTGTCAACATACTCACCATAACCGTCGTGGTAATACCTTTGTCGAATGAAGGTAACTCGGAAGACTCGTCTGGGACGGCCAAGTCATCCTGTGAAGTATCCCGAGGGCTGTTTGGAGCAGTTCCTGTTGGCGTTTTGTGGGCTGTGGGATTCGAACCAACCTTGTCGGAGTCTGTTGCTTTGACGACCGAGACTTGATCGGTAGAGCCTTCGCTGATGCCGACATCATTTGAAACATGTTCATAGCCATAAGTTAATTGAGCTCGAAGTTCTTGGCTGATACTACGAGGAACCTGAACGCTGCTTGGTTCCGTGCTGGCCATCTCGATTTCGTGGCGGAGTTGCTGTGACAAGGACACTGGGAAGGCGCTAAGCCGTGGCAGCTGTGGTTCCTCAACCACGGCGACGCTCGCATTGTATAGAGTCTCGTCGTTGGCGGGCTGGGTTCGTTTATTCCTCTTAGGTTTTGGTAGCATGGGAAATAGTTCACCTTCGCCCCCTTGCCTAGTTTTCCTCTTTTTGTTTTCGAAGGCCGCTTCGCTGTCATCCTTTGTTCTTCGTTGTGGCTCCACGTATGGTGACGAACTTGGCACTTGGTTGCCCATTGTCTTCGTCCTCCTCAACTTTCCATAAGTTATTAAGCCACTACTTCCGGTCTCTGTGCCCACATTATTTCTTTCCGAGGGCCTGTTGGATGAAATGCTCCCCAGGACCTCCAACTCGTCTGCTCTTTCAGCCATTGTTTTCTCAAGCCGCGTATTCCTCAGAACTGCAGCTGAAGTACCCGGAGCACTGCTGCCTGGGAAGTCCCACTCATCCCGTTCTCTTTCTTCTCCGCCTTTATTCTCGTGTTGAAGCTCTTTAGATTGGTCGGGGCTTGTAACTTGTGTCGTCCCTTCCCATGCCTTCATACTTTTCGAGCGCTTTGCCTTCTTATTGGAGGTAGTCGGCTCTGAAATAGAGGTAAACGACGAGCCATGCATTGTTTTGCTCCGTTTGAGCTTATTGACGCTTTCTTGGGAGATTGAAGAAGACATTCTCTGGTTTATGATTCGTTCGTCTAGCCCTGGCGGACGTGGTGAGAGTTCTGGGGCGGTTTCGTTTGTAGATGTGATGTCAAGAGCACCGCAATAATCACTGCGGATTCGTTCAAAGAGTACTGAATCTGTACAAATTGTCAGTACGACTGAGTACTGGTACCGCAGAACATTGGAGACAAACCTGTTGAGCCTGTTCCTAGTCGTAGCGCTGGCTCCAAAACCGATGGCGGGGTGGCTTCTGTTACAGTGCCATTAGGGAGGGCGACTGGGGCGACTGCCCTGTCTTTTTGAGGGGAACTCTCGGCACTTATTGACGAGCAATCATCGTCTGAGTCGGCAATGACCCGACGCGATTCCATCGTATTTCATTAGAATGTATGTTTATGTGCACATTGAGTTATGCGACGGACGCGTCAATGCAAGGGCGGTACGCGTGGTCACATGATGTGAATATTAAATTGTGGGAGGGAAAGATGCACGGACATATAAATTATGCTCCTGCTCCCAAAAGTCAGATGATGGACAGAGTAATTATAGCTTAAGATGTATATCAGAAATTTAAACTCGTAGAATTTATCACTTTAGTTCCATTTGTGAGCACTGAGTGATTGAAGGGCTTTACTTCAATTGTAGTTGCTATGAACACTACTTCTATGTGCAGGACCTCTTCAGGCCTTTGACTTCAGGAGTTTCTCACAATTCGCTATCACATCCTCACCGAATGAAAATTATTTTCAGTTCAGACTGCGAACATGGCTTTGTGGAGAGTACTTTCAGTTTCCTGGGCGGTACGCGATGTACTGGTGGACTGCTTCTTTCCTTTTCCAAACAGTGTTTTCTCTGGGGCGCTGTAATATGGATGCATCTTGCTTCTCTCCAACGTCATGTCCTTGGGACTCCTGCAGATCCACTTGCCCGGGAACAGTTTGTCCTCCATTATTGGGCAGCATCGACCTATCCTCCTCTTATCTGTTACTGACCCTGATAGCACAGCCCTCCCAACTCGGAGATTTGTAGGAAGAGAAGTCCGATGTCGCGATGTTTGAGAACCGTTTTGCCCAAGGCAGTCGTCGAAATCTGTCTGCGTCGAAGCATCCTCTTGGTTATTATTTGATCGCCTTGGGGGAAGCTCGGTTGGAACTGAAAGATTAGGCGTTGACAGACGGCCTGTGATTGCTGTTGAAGCACGTCTGATGCCTCGAGAAAGTGTCGATCTCGCTGGCCGAGATACAGGAACAGCATCAAGTTCAGAAATGACTCCAGCACCCGAGACAGGTTTTAACCAGTCATCATCTTTTTGTCTATCCGTTGAATTTGCTTCCTTGGTTTCATCCACTGGAAGATACAGACAGCATATGACACGGACAAAGCCTCTCACAGTGAATCTCATGTTTGCACTGGGTCAGTAGGTTGAAGACGGAAGACTTTGGTCGAGTGCACTCAATGAGCTCAATGCCGAATACCAAGCGAGTTGTTCCAGGCACTTCATTTTTCCGTCGCCTCTTGCCTCCGACTCGGGGATGCCTGGCCATCGGTCCCCAGGCAAGATACATTGATTGATAGGCTTGCACTTGCAAACCTAGATTGGCAGGCGCTGTTCTACTTCGATAACCACCAGCCTCCAGGCAATATAAATTGGCTGCTGTGCCTGCTGCTCTGGACTTCGTTTGACAGGCGCTATCGTTTGAAGATTGTTGGTGGAATCCCATATCGACAATGCTCCTTTATCCATCCAAACAAGGCAAACTGCGCCGCCAATCGCCAATCCCAATGACATAAAGGATAGTGTCTCTCACTGACACATCTGAACAATGGACCCAAATGTTCTCTTTCAATGCGTCACAAAGCACTCAATGAGTGGTATTGGGTCTATTGGAGTCACGCAACGCTGCATATTCATTGTGCTAAATTGATAACAAGGCCTTGAAACAATGAATTCAAAACAGGTGGCGAGATGATCGGATGTGAAAGGACGCGGTTGTAGATATAAGGTCGACCTTTCTCCCGAAAAAAACACATCCACAGACATCAAGCCAGCCCTCACAGAGATCAACAGAAAATGGCAGAGAGAGAAGCGAAGAACTCCTTACTATTGTGTTTTGCTAACAGTTCTACAGACTTACCCAGATACCTCTGCGAGGAGAAGAACAGATCGGAGTGAGAGATGACGTTGGCTTTAGCACTCGCCTGTGAGTTTCCTCCCACTGTGACCCATATGCTGACGGAATACAGGGAGCACCACAAGGGACACTTGATTCCCAATATAGACCCCCTGGGGGAACAGTCACCCATCTCTGAGTTGCCATCGAAAGCAAATTGGGATATGAAATTGCTCAATTCGGTCAGTGCTCACCCCTCGTTTGAAAGCTAACATATGGCAGAGATATTGGCAATAATAAACCCTGCGGGGCGCTAGGGGATCGGTGGATCTCTGTCGCCCCTCAACCAGGGTCCAGCGAACTTCCCAATTGACGAATGCAAGGGCCATGTAAGTCTGTAATCCCCATCTGGAAACATAACGTTGACGCAGCAATAGGTTTTTACTTACGGATTCTCACATGATTACATCCTGTCTGGACTTGCGGTTTTCCAGGCGGGTCATAAAGAGAAAGGGAAGCCTACGCATTCGGTCAATGGGAGAAGTATGAAGGGCAACGAGGGGTAGCTGCTGAGGCTTTTGGTTCTTGTGTGTGGTTGGAGTTTGGTACTCAAAGGGTATTTCTTTATTGATGGCAACTCTTATTCGGGACTCGGAATTGGGCGGCCTTTCTTTTTCTTTGGGAGGACAGTGCCCAGGTGCCCAGAGCCATTTTCTTTAGTAAAGGCAACAAACAATGGTCTGGAGCTCGGACACGAGCAGCCGCTCTTTTATCATTGACGGGATAGGCTGGTTCCCTTTCATCAGAAACCACATAGTGATATAAATATACTCAATCTTCACAAGGAATAAAGAACAAACCGCATTTCAACAGTCTTCTTCAGACTCTTCTTGGCCGTGATTCGCTTGTTTTGACGCGTCGTTCCGTGCCAGAATATACCCCGGAAAATCTAAAACATTAGCACATGGCCCCTGGTGCCTGTAACACGTGTGCTAACGCGAATTTTGGCTCGTTGCTAGGCGTTGCTAGGCGTTTTGACAATCCGTTGCTAGGCCACTTCGAGACGTGATAAGGGTTGCCAATTTTGGAATCGCAAAAAGAGACGAAACGATCCAGGCCAAGCTAGACTCTCCCCTTGAAACACTTTCTTCGAATTAGCCCCCTGTACATTGTAAACAATAAATACTGTTTGATCTCCTCCTTCTTTGCCCTCACTGCGGTGGATAAATATTAAAGTTGATATATTAACCGCGGTTATAGCCACTAAGGAAGTCGCGTCGCAAAAGAATAACACGTCTCCCCCCCCCATATCCCACAAACAACCCTCCACTGTTTCCGCCATTCTGTCAAAGAAGAAAGCGCTCACCACTCTATCTCTGCTCGACGCGACTCTTCGAACTACATCGCGCAACCAACGGGATACTCTTCTCTTCTGAGGTCCTTCCCACACCGCGGACAAGATGGCGCTTCAAGCTGCCTACCAGCAGTACTTGGCGACGCCAAACTCCAGCTTTCTGGCTGAGAATGCCTCGCTCCACTACATTACGACGCTCACGACCTTCCACGGCCCAGCCGAGATCATCAAGCACCTGAACACCCAATCGAAAAAGATCAAGAAGAAGTCCGAGAAGATCATTGACGTTGTTGATGGATCAAGCTCTCTGGCTGTTGAAACCGAGTTGACTCTTGAATTCCTCACTGGAGGAGGAGGATACCTTCCCGGCATTGACGACAACTTCCTCGCCGATCGCGAGGTCACATTTCTAGTTGTATGTCACTCGATTGATTCCACTGGCTTGTTGTATGTGTGCTAATATACTTGGCCGCCTAGATCCACATTGTCTCCTTCGATGCGAACGGCAAAATCACTCAAATTCGATTGAACTGGGACCAGGGCTCGCTCCTGAAGTTGATCGATGTGATTGGAAAGACTGGACGAAACTGGCCTATACGCGATGGAAAGGACCAGGTGAAGCTGATCCAATCCAGCGTTGTTGCCGCCGCGAAGCCTGCTGCGCCATCAGCTGCTCCATATCAGAAGGAAGGCGAAGTCCTCCGCAGGTCCCGCGAAAACTCCACGAACGTTACTCGCGACCCGCATTCGTCATTATCCCTATTCGCGCCCCGTGAGGCGGATGAGGAGCCCGAGCTATTGCCAACAGTAATTGCCCCACGCGCATCGGCGAAGCCCCCGCCACGCGACTACCATGATCTATTTGTTGGTCAAGATTCAGAGAATGCGAGTGCGCAAGCGACCGAGAATCGCTCAGAGTCTCCATTCAAGCACTCGGCTGTAGGCGCCATTGCGCCCAAAGCCGGAGCCGGAAAGAACTACATGCCATCAAGAATCTTCGACAACGGTGATGACGACGAGGAGGATAACCCAGCTGCATCGAGGGATACCCGCCCTGAATCCCACAGGCACTCTGCTATTGGCGCCATTGCCCCAAAGATTGGAGCGGGAAAGAACTACCACCCCTCGAGGATCTTTGAGACCGATGAGAATACACCTATCAAGCAATCGACCGGACACAAGTCTACCATCAGCCTCACCAAACCGAACCCCAAGAAATATAATCACTTTGACATTGGTTCGGGAATTGCATCTGGCGATACCACAACCACAGCAAAGCCAAATGAGACCCAACCGCCCAAGAGCAGGCACGGATCGTCATGGGGTTTCGATGACTTCAACACACCTGCAAAGTCCGTGCCAACAAAGGGGCTCGCAATTCGGGCACAAGATGCCGTGCACTGGGGCAACGAAGACGATGAGGTTCCAGACTCCCCAATCCGCAAGCCAAAGCAGGATCAGCCACGCAAAGATGCGGAGACCCACTTCGAGTTCCAGGATGACGGAATCCCAGAGGGGCAGCCTAGACTGATCGGTCGTCCTCGTGGGGCAGGCTCCAACAACGGCCTAGGCCTGTATAAGAACAACTTGTACACCGAGGATGGCGCATCGCCTGAAGTCAGCAACAAGCGCGAAGTCGGCAACCTGGCCAACGTGAAGGATCGCAGCAAGGACTTCGACCCGCACTTCACCATGACTGACGAAAACACACCCATAAAGCCACAGGCCCAACGCCCTCTCGGTAACATTGCGAACGTTAAGGACCGCCACAAGGACTTCGATCCTCATTTCACGATGACCGATGACTCCCCTGCCCCCAAGAACTCTGCGGGTAACCAGAAGGAGAACATCCCCATCACCGCTGCATCCCCTATCCGCTCCAAGCCTAGCGCGCTGAGCGAAGAGATCGCGCCTTTGGGTTCGCGCGGTGGACAACAGAAGCAAAAGGGCATTGTTATCGGCGGTGACGGCATGGGCGGCAAGAAGGGCGCAGGCCGCAGCTGGGGCTTCGGTGATGACTCCGATGGCGAGCAGGAGGGAGGCATTAACGGCGCCGGCACCGCATTCAGCAAGGGTGTTGCGCCGAAGAAGGCTGGCTCGGCGGCACAGACCGGAGGCGGCGACTTCTGGGACTTTTAAGCAGCTGGGTGGTGATACGGGTGTTTAGCGGTATATCAGGAGCTGTAGGAAGGAGCACGAGACGGAGATTATGATATTTTATGAGCCTACGGCTGCCTTGTTTTTTCTTTTGTGGCTACGAAATGGTTGGGTGGGTTGGCACGGTGTTCCCGATGCCACTGCGTTTAGTACGGTGGAGACGAAGTGAAGGGTTATGGGAATGCTGTGTATGAGACTCGCTTCAGATTGTTCTCTTCGTGTGTGTGCTGCTCGTTGTTCGATTCGCTGTTTGGCCTCTCGGGGCATTGAGGGTGGAAACATTGTCTGAGGACGTTAGGCCAGGGGAGCCGATCTGTGTGTCGATAGAGTAGTAAAAAATTGAGATTATTGAGAATTAATTTCCGAGAGTTTATGCCGCCCAAAAGATTGAAGAGTGACTGTTCGCAATAGCACAGTGTACAGCAACTATGAGAACGTCAATGCTCTCAATCACTCAGGGCTGTATTGTCCAAGTTGGTTACTCGGAATAATTTATATTGACTCGGGTTTGGCATGGCTTTTGGGCAGCATCAGTATTGTACTACCAGAAGCTGAGCCGCTGCTGATAGGCAGAAAGCGTGACCGCACGCACGTTGGCGCTATTGTGTTTTGATGTTCACAGATGTGCAAAGAGTTCTCGGGTGCTTGGTTGTAGATTGTATTCTGTGTATTCTTTTCTCTTCTTACAAGCTCCTAGTGTACCATATCGTACAAAACGCTATCATACAGCGACCACCCAAACGCCATCAAATTTCCCATGTATACACCATCTATTTATTCTTACTCTGCTTATATAAAAAGCGCTTCCTCGTCCTATAACCACAGTTAGTCGAGGTCTTCAGTTCACTCAGTCCTCTCTCAGCGTCTTCATCCAGCTGCCCACATCCAGCCCAACCATCTGCATTCGCCACTGCCATTCCACTGAAGTAAGAGAAAACTTACGTGCTGAATTCGCCCAGTTTATGTCCCACCATATCCTCCGTGATCGTGACATCGTGGTACACCTTCCCATTATGCACCTGGAACTTCAGCCCCACGAAGTTCGGCAGGATCGTCGCCGAGCGCTGCTGCGTCCTGATGGGGACCACCTTCTCGCCCGCTGCATAGCGCACGATTGGAAGCCTGGCTTGTTAGTCTTGGTCTGCGTTGGGTGTTCGTGGGTTCGGTCTGTGGGAGGCTTACGGGACGATGTGTGGTCCTGCGAGCGAGCGAGTTAGTGAGGGTTCGATTGGGGTGAATGGATGGGATGGCAAAGAGCATACCTTTCCAGACTGACCGCGCCAGCAGAACTCGTGTCGGGAGCATGGTTGCGAGTGGTGATTGACTCGTGAGTTGGATGAGGTCGTCGTCGTAGAGGAGCTGTCTTGCGATAAATTTCGGAAGGGGTGGAAGTTTGACAGGGATTATCCGCGCTAGTGTTCGGAGGTCGCGTTTCCCCAGATTTAGACGCTTCCAGGCAGAGAGCGAGCTTGGAAATTTATATAACTTTTTACATTTCGCCTCCGAATTTCACCAGCAAATATTATTGAGGATAATTCTGGCGTGTAAATTGAGGAGCTATCTTTTCTATGGAGATTTGAAGCAAAATTTGCGCAGACGTGGGCATTGAGTGCCTGCGACTAGGCAGGCGGCAGGATGTCTGAACTTGGAGGTAATATTCCTCCTTTGCTCCATAGATTCCAGAGAACAAACCTAACATCATGGCAGACGCCGATACTATACGAATCCTAGTTGCGACGGACAGCCATGTTGGCTACGAGGAAAGAGATCCGATCCGCAAGGATGACAGCTGGAAGAGCTTCCATGAAGTTCTGACCCTTGCGAAGACACAAGATGTGGGCACCACCTTCACCCACAGAGAGTTATAAGCTGATAAGTGCAGGTCGACATGGTCCTCCTCGCCGGCGATCTTTTTCACGACAACAAGCCCTCCAGAAAGGCAATGTACCAAGTCATGCGCTCTCTTCGGATGACCTGCCTGGGCGATAAACCATGCGAGCTCGAGATGCTGAGCGATGCAAACGAAGTCTTTGATGGGGCATTTAATCACGTCAACTACGAAGATCCCGATATCAATGTCGCCATACCGGTCTTTTCTATACATGGAAACCACGACGATCCGTCTGGAGATGGACACTTTTGCTCGCTCGATCTTCTGCAAGTCTCGGGGCTTCTGAACTACTTTGGGAGGACGCCAGAGTCGGATAATATTGCTATAAAACCAGTTCTACTGCAAAAAGGGCAAACGAAACTGGCATTGTATGGCATGAGCAATGTCAGAGATGAGCGGCTATTCAGAACTTTCAGAGACGGGAAAGTGACGTTCTTCAAACCTGGAGTGCAGCAGGATGATTGGTTCAACATCATGGCCGTTCACCAGAACCACCATGCTCACAGTGAGACGGGATATCTGCCGGAAAACTTCTTGCCTGAATTTATGGACCTGGTCGTCTGGGGACATGAGCACGAGTGCCTCATTGACCCAAAGTATAACCCGGAAACCTCATTCCATGTCATGCAACCCGGATCTTCAGTTGCTACGTCCCTGGTTCCAGGAGAAGCTGTGCCAAAGCATGTGGCAATCTTGAACGTAACAGGCCGAGAATTCACTGTTGAAAAGCACCGCATCAAAACAGTACGACCGTTCATTACGAAAGAGATTGTTCTCGCTGATGACCGGCGTTTCAAAAGCCTGGACAAGAAGAAGGAAAACAAGCAGGAGCTCACGCGGCGACTAATGGAGGTTGTCGAAGACCTAATTGAAGAGGCAAAGCGTGACTGGCTGGAAATCCAAGACGGGGACAGCGACGAGCCAATCGAGGTCCCCCTTCCCCTCGTACGCCTTAAAGTGGAATACACGGCTCCCGAGGGTGGGCGTTACGATTGCGAAAACCCACAGCGCTTTTCCAACCGCTTTGTCGGAAAGGTTGCTAACGTGAATGATGTGATCCAGTTCTGGCGGCGCAAGAGCAGGGGAGGCGCGAACAGCAAGAAAGATGGCGCGGCCGACATGCCTGAGGAGTCCGTCTTAGCCAACCTATCCATCGATAATGTCAAGGTCAGCAAGCTCGTGCGAGAGTTTCTCAACGCGCAGAGCCTCAAGATCCTCCCCCAGGTGCCTTTCGGTGACGCCGTCAGCCAGTTCGTGGACAAGGATGACAAGCACGCCATGCAAGTCTTTGTGGACCAGTCTCTCGAGGGACAGGTGCAGACACTGCTTTCCCTCGAGGACGATGAAGAGGACCTTGACTCTGCCATGGCGCGCTACGCTGCTCAGATTGACAAGCAGTTCCATGAAGGGACGCTTGCGCGGCGCGGCCGCACATCCAGGAAGCTCAAGCCGAGGCCGGACAACTGGGATTCGGATATGGAGGGCGAGTGGGAGGACCAGCCTGGCGCCTGGGAGCACGATGATGAGGATGATACCCCTGCGCCTGCCGCAGCTGCACCGGCCCGGCGGAGAGGAAGGGTCGCGAGCCCAATTGTGGAGGATGACGATGACCCCTTTAATACCCCAGCCCCTGCACCTGCTCCCGCAAAACGAGCTCCAGCTAAGCGTGCCGCGCCCGCTGCTCGTAAACCTGCAGCGCCAAAGAAGACGCCTGCGCCGAAGAAGGCACCTGCGAAGTCGAAAGTCAACACAGGGATGTTCGTTGATGATGATGACGACGAAGATATAGTCATGCTCGACGAGGCGCCGGTTCCGAAAAGTCAACCAAAGAGGGCTGCTTCGACGAGGGCGAAACCCTCGACGCAGTCGCAGCTGAATTTCAGCCAAATGGGAAGCCAAGTTGGTGGGAGGGGAAAGGGGAAGGCAAAGGCAGAGTTGAGTGACGATGAGATTAGCGATGATGATGATGCTTTCGAGCCGGTTGCTAGTACGCGGTCGTCAAGGAGGAGATAGAGACGACTTCACGAATTTATGGGTGGCGTTTAGTGGGATCAGGGAAGCTGGCAGGAAATCTGGCTACGAAAGCGTCCATAGGGCTCATCATATTACATAGTAATCAATACCCGAATTTTATTCGAAGATGTCCTGTATCTGTGTAACACCACTGAGTTGCTCTGCTTTCTAGGTCTCATTATAAAGCCTAAATACCCAACGTTTATCGTCAGGGCTTAATCCGACGACTTCCTGCGATAGAGCCTATCGGGCGCGGAGTCACTAATTGTTACCCCTTAGGCTTGTCTTCAAAGGAACTGGTTTTCCGTTTACATCACGAGGTTCAAAATCCAGCGCCATGTATCCAGTCTCCGCAACCTCCTGACCGCACTTCTCATTGACCCAATGCGCAAACATATCCATCCCAGCCACTGCCCCGCCCGCTGTCCAGAATTTCCCGTCCACAACCCATTGCTTCGATGACCAGTTAACGTCTGGCTTATGCTTCTTAGCCATTGCCAGATACTGATGGTTGGTTGTTGCAGTTTTCCCATCGAGAACACCAACCATGGCTGCAACCATCCCACCAGTGCAAGTTGTGAAAACACTCGTAACTTCGTCCACGCGTTCCCGAATGAAGTTTGCAAAAACGTCAGGTACGTTAAGGAAGAATTCGGGATACGGTCCGCCAATTAGGAGGTAATCGAGCTTGGGACACGTCGCGCAGGTGGTGGTTGGCTTAATTGTACAATTTGCCGTTCCAATTAGCCCATCCATGGTGCCCCCAATATAATGGAATTCAATATCAAGGCCACGGTCGGCGAATTCCAGTGTCTCCCCAATGGCCTCCCCGTTTCCATTCAGGTATTGGATTGAAGAAGATGAGAGAATGTCGACTGGTCCAATGACATCTAGAGTCTGGTGAGGAATCAAAAGAATCCCGAATTGGATGGGCGCCATTTTGGATAAATCGGAATCGAAAGTGATAATTGCAAGAGTATGTCTTCTTCGTCGATGAGATAAAGTATAAAGAAAAATAGTAACATACACGATGAATTGTGAGTTCTTATAGCACTGTGAGCGCGGGTGCCACGGATGGTCTCTGGTATGCAAGTGATAACATCACGGATCCTAAATCGCGGATCACGGAGGAAACCTACTGTCAAATCGCGGGTCGCGGGTTGTGGGTCGACCATCACGGGTGGCGCGGAAGAAACTCAACTTCTCCGACTACCTAGCTTATTGGCTGGCATAATTATAACCCCAGGTGATTGGGGGCATCATTTTACACATGGTTTTTATAATCGCTGGCTATCATCACGGCCTCTGTCCGGGCCTTTGGGCATGTAGAAGTTTAATCGAAAGAAAGTGACACCAGTGCCTACAAGACAGGAAGTAGTCATGATCCCCAAAACCATATATATATATTTAGGTTCTAACGGATACACTGAGATTATTAAGCCATGTGGCGCAGTGCAGTTATCTTTAGGCCCAAAGAGCTGTGCTTGCAGTGGTGCGTCGGGCTTTGGCAGCGTCATACAGATTCTGAATATCCGTCTTCCACTGCTTGACATCTGTCCTGAGGATTCTACGATCATATGTCAAGAGCCCATTGACCTCGCCTTCAACATCGGCAGTCTGTGTCCATACACCACCGTTGCATGAAAACATCTTGGTCTGGTCCAGAAGCTCACTGAGAAGGAGATGGCTGCGGTAATTCCAAGCCTCAAGCGACTCGTTGATCTCGTAGGTTTGGTTGATGGCATTAATCGCATTCTGGTCATTCCAGAGACTAAAGGGGAGAACACCATTAGAAGCTGCGAGAATTACTTGATGGTTAAACTTACTGGTCGATTGTAGTGTTCAGTCCAACTCCTCCAAATTCTCCCTGGAAACCGATTCGTGTGGGGTCAAATGGCGTGGATGCAATAGAATAGAAAGGAGTACCGCACTGGGGATTGGCGTAGTGGTGGTTGTCCTGAGCAAGCCTGTTAGCAAGAAACAACTCCGATACTATGCTCTTCTACTCACGCTGAAGTCTCCAGCCCCATGGTCGTGCCATCCACTGGTGGCGTCAATCAGTCGTGTTGGGTCGAGCGACCTGACAAGATCGGTGAGACCAAATTCAGGATACCCATCGATCAACTGGCCCCAGCCTTCGTTATAAATAACCTAAGAATTGCTCAGTAATTGTCGGAACAAATAATCGGCTTATTTTGTACTCACCCATGTGACAATACTTGGGTAGCTTTTGTGGTGGTTGATCAAAATCTCGAGCTGACGAGTGAACTCTTCTTGCTGCTCTGCATTTGGCTGCCTCGTGCCGAGAGATGGCATGTCTTGAATGAGCATAATGCCCATTTGATCACAAGCTTGATAGAACAAATCAGATTCGACTTTGATCTTTTCGGGGCGGATGCGGTTAGCTAATTGGCTCGTTATTTGGATAATAATAGCTTACATGTTTTCGGAGCATGTTGAAACCGAGGCTCTTTAGGGTTTCCAGGTCGAATACCATCGCCTCTCTGTTTGGAGGGGTGTATAAACCATCGGGCCAATAACCTTGGTCCAAGGTTCCGAACATGAAAATAGATTCTCCGTTCAGAACGGGTCGAACGACTCCGTTAACTTCACCTTTGGCAATAGTCCTGAATCCAGTATAGCTTGTAATTTTATCCTTGCCCATTTTGACGGCGACATTGTAAAGAGTTGGGGAGTCTGGGGACCACAGCTTGGGCGAGGAGACGGTAAACTGGAATGGGGAATCTGAGAAGCCTTTGTAAGAGGCTACCTGTTTATTTGTCTTACTGTCAGAGACAGTAACTGTAACGGCCGTCCTCTTTCCACTGGAGCTGTGGACTGTGGCATTAACTATTTGAATAGTGATGTTAGCTCATATAGCAGATACATCCACTTGCTATCTCACCTTGGCCGTGCATATTAGCATCTAGATCAAGCTGAGTAATGTAGTTCGCCGCGGCGGCAGGCTCAATCCAGACGCTTTGCCAGATTCCACTGCAGGGAGTGTAGAAAATGTGACTGGGGTGGAGTGTCTGTTTTCCAATTGGAATCACAACACCATCACTATCAGTCGGATCGTGCACAAAAATGAGCCTATTGACATGTCAGTTAGCCACCAAAGATGTTATATGGAAATGGGTAATTGCGTACAGCTCGTTCTCTCCATCTTGGGATACGAATTTCGTCACGTCCACGGTAAAGCGAGCGTAACCTCCGCGGTTAAAACCAGCCTTCTGGCCATTGACGAAAACAGTTGCCTCATAGTCCACTGCACCGAAGTTGAGTAGGAGCTGCTGTCCAGACCAATACGATGAAACTTTGAAAGAGGTGGAGAACCACGAAAATATCGTGTTACTGCCTAGGATTCCAGAAAGGCCACTCTCGAGGCAAGAAGGAATTAAGACTTCTTGGGCTAGCTCTTGACCAAATGGAGGGTTATTGAGGGCATCGAAGCTGCCAGCATCTTGATATTTCCAGATTCCGTTCAGGTTTTGCCATTCGGCGCGCTCAAGCTGAGGTCTGGGATATTCGGGCCAAGGGTTTGTGCCAACCTTGTACGTCCAGTCCGTTGTCAACGGTGGTTCCTTCACGGCATACGAAACGGCTCGGTTGACATTGGGCTTCTGGTAATCCCCTGCGAGACTGCGTGCCAGAACAGCATCTGCCAACAGCGGCAAAAGAAAGCCGGCTTTGAAATGCATCCTACCAGTAGCAAGTATAAGAAAATGATAGCAACTTCAAAACAAAGGGGCGTGAATCTTGTCGTGGCGACGGAGGCGGTAAGAAGTGAGAAGAAGTAAACTACTTGGGCGTCCAGGACCAACCTTTTATGAGGGGTAGTTCTTACATGACTCCGCAATGAATGTCTCTGTCATCCTGCTCGCAGCAAGCAGCCAAGGCTAGCCACCTCACTGACATGGCGAGTGACACCAACTCACCAGGATGATATTGCAGATCACAAAATGAGAGAGGCAGGCCGGAGTGCTCGGAAGTCGCGCGAGTCCCGGACACAAGCGGTAGCCCTCTTCCTTCGATGCCATGTCTTAAGAAGACGCGGATTGAGACAGGGCTCCCCACTCTGTGGGCTCCTCCAGAGACATTTTATCCCACCAACCCACGGCCGAAGCTTTGCATCGAAATACATGCGAAGTTGGTTTCTAGCTCGGTAGTGCTACTTGACAAGGTGGAACCGGAGAGTCTAACGTTATACTGAATCTGCAATCAAAGGGTAGATCGTCGGGGACCAAATTTGTGCAATTTGGCCTCCGAGGAACTGCGATTTGACCCCGCACTCTCTCTCATATTGCAGCTTCAATGCAGCTCCAACGGTGATGGCGCAACGTTGTACGACTATCCATGAGCGAATCGCGGGGTCGCCAGCATTGGTCATCCTCGAAGGATTCGGGATCAGCAACTATTGCCAGTGGCATCTGGGGTTGCCCCTCATTCCCCAGGTCTCCGCCTATGTCATTTCTGCAGGAATTGTAAAAGAAGAAAGATCGCCGTGGCAGTTTGTATGCTTGTGCGGAGGTATATTCACAAATGCAGGTATTCCTTCCGGATCGTCCAGTGGAAGCAGGAGCTATATGTTATTTAGACTCGTTGTGTTCGGCCCTATCATTAGATGCCAAGACATATCTACGGCCTAGATTACCCCGAGCCTAATTAAGCTAGGACCAGGTCCTTAGCGCCTGATTTTTTAGAGCAGGCGCTGACCGGTAGAAATTAAGCGACAATTTCGAATGCCGCGTAGACCTCGGAGAGAGCCTGGAAAGAGCCTCTCACATGGCCGTTTACCTTCAAAATGCAATAATCGATGATTGTTCAATGCACAACCTTATTTCTTGGCTGGCACCATGGATAACAGCCTAAGCAAGCCCAGAAAGACCGAACGTGCGTGCAAACCTTGTCGCGACCTGAAAGTTAGGTGCCTGCCTTCTTCAGACGGCGGAAACATCTGCAAGAAATGCCAGAGGTCAGGTGCATGCTGTGTGTTCGAGGAGCTAAAACAGCGGAAGAAGCGGAAGGCACCAGATGACCCCACTACCGTCGAAGCGCTGGAGGCAAAGCTATCAGATTTGGCTAAGCAACTAGAGACGAGCAACGCGCAGCTCCAGTCCCTTCAGGGGTCGACTTGTGAGAATCTCAGTCCGGATAATCCGAGTCTAAGCAGCTATGCTGCGCCAATCGCATCAAGTTCCTCGAGCACCCAGGTAGCGGACAGTGGATCTGTTGATCAGGACGAGCACGTTATCGAACAGCTCTTGGGATGTGGTATTCTTACCACGGACGCTGCTAATGGGTACTTATTGAAGTACCGGGAAATGTGTGAATACTCCCCATTTGTTGTGATACCAGAAGGGACCACAATTGAGTCACTGAGGCGAGACCAGCCGTTTCTCCTACACGCGGTGCTTGCCGCAGCATCCCGTGAGAACCCAGATTTGCAGAGTACGCTTGAGAGAACCGTTCGGGAACGGCTGCTGAGGACGGTTATGATTGAAGGAGAGAAAAGCATTGACCTGCTGCAAGCCATTCTTATCTATCTCACTTGGGAACATTTTTTTCACGTCCCGAAGAAACGACTCTTCAATCAGCTACTTCATGTTGCTATTAGCATCTGCATCGATATGGGACTTGATCTCGGGCCTTGCGAGGCCAGTGCTAGAAAGGCTGGGTTGCAATTAGATCATCATTCCTCATCTGGTGGGACGCCAGATGATGTATTCTTTAGCAGAGCAGCGAGAAGAGTGTATATTGGGTGTTACTACCTCTCCTCAGCCTCGGCATGGGTATGGCGGAAACCAAACAACATTCACTACACGGAATACATGATGCAATGCGCCCAATCTCTATCAAAAGACCCAGAATATGAGACAGATGCTCTTATTCTGCCACTTCTTCGGACCCAGAGACTCGGCGACGAATTTCATGATTTGCTCCTCCCCGCCAATCTTGATTACTCATGCTCATCTAGCTCAGAACAAGTCCAAACACATCTGAGAACGTTCCGAGCAAAGCTAGATGAACTGCTACCAAATGAGCCTTCGGATTGCTTGCCGACAAGCCTAGCATCTCACCTTGCAACCTCGCGTGCCTACGAAATGGACATGCTAAGTAAAGGTACGGTAAACAAGGAGAGGATAGGTGGCGCGAATGCGCCCCCCACGCCGAGTCAGCACGATGTGATAATGGCCTGCCTTGACTCCGCGCGATGCTATGTAGAGACATTTCTTTCATTTCCCCTCTCAGAGTATCCGAAACTTGCAGTGCCTCAATGGTGGGGCTTAATTGGCAGCGTCTATATTCTCTACGTTTTATCAATAGGCACTCCGCAGCTCCCTCTCTGGGACGTGTGCGTTGCAAGAGAGAAAGTCAGATTAGAGATCTACCTCGACTTGCTTTGCTATCGTATGCAAAGCATCACTGGTTCGACTACAGAAGCTCCCGCTGGTCGGGATCTGTTTTCGCTGATGGGTCCCATATTCTCAAACGTCAAGACATCTTATGAAAGGCTTAAGAAACTACCTCAGACTGCGAGTTCGATGGACGCGGAGCCTGTCCATGGAACGGCGTTTGAGAGCGAAGCTAAGCCTCGTAATAAACAGATAAAACCCGGTCGGTGTCCAGCATTCCCATTCTGGTCAAGAACGCAAAGCGTCACCAGCCCGCCAGTCGAAGCACCAAACGATATGTTCGCAGGATTTGAATCGATAGATCCCGATATGAACTTCTTTCACGATGATGGTTCATGGCTCGGAGACATGTCCAGCGTGAATGTAAATCTGGGCTGTAACACAAGTAACTGGAATTTTGACGCGTCATGATAGGTCGTCGTCGTACGAGGTAGTTAACGTAGCTCGTCAGACAGCACTGTCATAGCAAATATCAAAGAGAACCAGTAAAGACAGAACACCCAGAGGGTTCGATTCCCTTAGGGCAGAAAGCGCTGTGGTGACTAGAGCTATCTGTTCAGGATCTGTTTTGAGTGCCTCTATGTTAGAGATCTAGTGGGACTAGTAAGCCTAGAGAAGAGGCTGTATCCGTACTCCTCCTCTATAAAGCTAAAGCAAAATAACTTAAAAACCCTTTATAGAACTAGTACTCGTCTAAACTTAGTGTATAATAGGCCTACTATATAGTAGCATTAGCTATCTGCTATTATTACTACCCTCTAACAAATTATTACTCTTTCTTTTTATATAACGTATTTCACAAGCGAGTCGGACACACAAGCGGGTCGGACACCAAAACACTAAAACGCGTTAACCCATCTGTAATTTACAATGCCACAACCAACACAAGCCTAATCCTCTAATTAGGAGGATAGAATACTATCAGCTATCTAAGCAATTAAACTTCGCTAAATTAAGAGTGTTTAAGCAGCAGCTATATCATATGACGTGCCTTCTTCAACACTGTTCAATTAGATTAAAGGAATGGCTTCCTAACGTGACTACACCCCTAACTCACGTAGGTTGACTCTATATAAAGAGTCAGCTCTCATTTAGTACATCCTTAACCTAGATTCACGTGGATTTCCGCCCCAGCTGCAAGGTGTGCAAGAAATAGTAGACCTTCTACTCTCTAAACGAGGCGAGAGCCCTATTAGGATAAACTAGACTACTAACTTTATAAAGCGTTGTATAGAAATCAAAGTAAAGTTTAGCTAGAAGTACAACTATAAACGAGTAAAATGCAAAGATCCTAAGATAATTAAAGGGTGGTTCTCCCTTATACAAAACACAGTTGTAAAATATAGAATCTTAGAGCAGGATATCTACAACTTTAATGAAGCAGGTTTTGTAATAGGAGTTATTACTACTATAAAGGTAGTTATAAGCTTAGAAGCAAAGAGCTGTCTAAAGACTATATAGCTAGGGAATAGAGAGTAGGTGTTAATTATCTAAGGTATTAATTCGTACAGATAGGCACTCCTGCTATTCATTATTTTTAAGGCGTAGAATCA